>CM076576.1:81552009-81681742 GCA_034641835.2 Pinus albicaulis
TGTGTATTAGCTGAAGGATGCACATGGATTTATACATGGAGGTGAGGCTATTGGGATTCATCTCCCAATGACTCTTGGCCTTCCTTATTTCCTAATATTAAATAATATACAATATTACATGTGCACACCCATCCCATAGGATTAGGTGTCAACATTCCCCCTTTAATCAGAAGCGATGTTGGTGAGTCCAAGCATCGATCTGAAATTTTCAATCTTTTCTCTTCCAAGTGCTTTGGTGAAGATGTCAGCAGTTTGCTCATTTGTGGAACAATGATGTAGATGGATGGTTTTGGCCTGAACATGATGTCGAATTAGATAGTACTTTGTATTGATGTGCTTTGTTCGATCATGGAACTTTGGGTTCTTGGCCAACTTTATTGCAGAAGTGTTGTCGATCATGAGTGGTGTGGAATACATTTGTTTCATCTGCAAATCTTCCAGGATTTTCCAGAGCCACACAATTTCCTTTGTTGCTTTAGCTGCTGCCACATATTCTGCCTCGGTCGTGGAATCTGCTGGAACTGACTGTTTGCGTGATCTCCATGAGACAGCTCCTGATCCAAGACTCATGGTGTAACCTGTAGTAGACACCCATGTTTCTTTGTCGCCATCAAAGTCTGAATCAGAGTATCCGATCAAGCTGAAGTCGCCTACCTGTGTATATTTGAGTCCAAAGTCTTGAGTCCCCTTCAAGTACCTTAGCACTCTTTTTGCGGCAGACCAATGTCCTTCACAAGGTTTTTGCATGAACCTTGAGAGGATTCCAACAGCAAATGAAATGTCAGGTCTGGTGGTGGTCAGATAGATAAGACTTCCTACAAGCTGTCTATACTTAGTTGCATCCTCAAATTCCTTTCCTTCAATAGATGTGAGCTTCAAGTTTTTTTCCATTGGAGTGCTTAAGGGTTTACAATCATCCATGCCAAATTTGTTCAAGAGATCTCCAATGTACTTCTTTTGCGAAAAAAATATGAATTTAGGATGTTGAATTACTTCAATACCCAAATAGTAATGAACATGACCCAAATCAGTCATTTCAAAACCTTTCTTCAACTCTTTCTTCATGGATGCAATATAGCTCTCATTGTTTTCTGTTATCAAAAGATCATCTACATATACCACAAGATATACAACTGTTTTTCCAACTTTCTTAACAAACAAAGTTGCATCATCAAGATCAAAATGTTTGAAATCAAGTTTCAGAAGATGCTCAGTCAATTTCTCATACCAGGCTCGTGGTGCTTGCTTGAGGCCATACAAAGGATTTTATAAGTTTGCAAACTTTGTGTTCTTGACCCTTTATCACAAATCCTTCTGGCTGGGACATATAAACTTTCTCCTTTAGATCTCCATTCAAGAAGGTTGTTTTTACATCCATCTGATGGACTTTCCATCCATTCTGAGCTGCTAGAGCAAAGAGAGTCCGGATGGTGGTCCATTTTGCTGTTGGAGCAAAAGTTTCTTCATAATCAACTCCTTCTTTTGTGCGAATCCTTTTGCCACAAGCCTGGCCTTGTGCTTGTCAAGTGAGCCATCTGCTTTATGCTTGTTCTTGTAGACCCACTTACAGCCAATTGGTTTTGTTCCCAAAGGCGGATCAACCAGCTTCCAAGTGCCATTCTTTATCAAGGCATCATACTCCTTCTGCATCGCTTCTTTCCATTCATCATGAGAAGCGGCTTCTTTGAAGGAAGTTGGTTCATGATCTGTAGACAAACTCAATTCACAGTTGTAAGCAATATCCATATCAACAGGGGAATCAGAATTATCTACATCACCTTCGATTTCTTGAGTGGAACTTCTTGTTCCTGTTTTTCCAACCTCATCAGGATGAACATCCTCCAATGTCTTTGTCAGCCATTTGGGGGGACCTTTCTGAGATGGCCCTGGCTGGTCACTTGACTGAGTTGGGATTGATTCAAGATTCAATCTCCCAATTCTGTCAATCACATCATCCAATGTGTCATCCGTGGTTGTTTCTTCATGTGGGGGAGAGAGTGCTTCAGGACATGATTCCAGAGTTTGATTCAATATCGGAATCCCCCCTTCAAGATGTGGAATCACATTATCAAATTCTTGGAAGGACTTTGCATGTGTGAATCTATCCAGGCGATCAAGTTTCCGCTCAACAACTTTGTCACTCTTGGAAGATTCAAGAAATATGACATCTCTTGCTATCACAAACTTCTTATTTGCTTCATCATAGAGACGATATCCTTTGGAGGTATTGGAGTACCCAAGAAGATACATTTTCTGCTTCTAGCACCAAGTTTGTTCCTTTGACCCTTGGGTATCAAGGCATAACAGGTGGACCCAAAGACCCTGAAATGCTTTACTGAAGGAATGTGGCCATGCCACATTTCAAAAGGAGTTTTGTTTCTAATTGAACTTGAAGGACACCTATTCTTTATGTAAACAGCACATAGAACTGCATCAACCCAAAACATCAATTTTACATTCTTGAAAAATAACATGGAGCGGACCATATTTAAAATGGTTCTGTTCATTCTTTCAGCTACACCATTCTGTTGTGGATTATATGGCACTATTGTTTGATGTTTGATTCCATGTTGACGAAGATAATTTTGAAATTCTTTTGAAGTGTATTCTTTTCCATTATCAGTACGTAGAGAGCCAATATGTGTTTGTGCATCATTTTCAATCCATGCATGAAAATTCTTGAAAGTTTGAAAAGCATCAGACTTATTCTTCAGTAAGTAAATCCAACACATTCTGGTGTAGTCATCAATAAATATCATCATGTATTTGTTTCCATTTGCAGAAGCAATAGGCATAGGGCCACATAAATCTGAATGAACAAGTTCAAGTTTCCTATGTTCTCTTGAGTGTGAATCATGAAATGGCTGTTTGCTATGCTTTCCTAGAATACATGCATCACATTCCTTAGGTTTTCTAGGAATTGTAGGCAGTCCATCAACACCATTTTCTTCAACAAACGAAGGCTGTCATAATTTAAGTGTCCAAATCTAGCATGCCATAAAAGACTTGATGGAAATGTACCTTCATCATGATATGAACTGAATGCAAAGTTTTGAGCATGAGCAGATGAACCTTTCAGCTTCAAGAGTCTCCCTTCTTCTATTCCCTCCATGAAAAGTGAGTGATCTGATGCTGATCTGACCTCTGCCTTGCCATCAAACAAGTGAACTGAGTGTCCTTGCTGCCGGATTTCGATCAGGGACAGCAAGTTTCTCTTCAACTCCGGGAGGTATAGAACCTCATGTAGGATATGATCGGGAAGACCAGGCAGTTTAAGCCTGACTGTGCCAAGCCCTGATGGCTTGAGTTTGGATTTATCTGCGAAATATACTGCTCCATCAACTTTGTCAGTGAATTCTTCAAAAAATATTTTCTAAATGTCATGTGACATGTTGCTCCTGAATCTAGCAACCAATCATCTATCCATGAAGTAAATGAAACATCAAATAGGTTTTCAGTTACTCCATTGTTACAATGTGCTAGAACAGAATGAGCTGATTCAGCTGGTTTACCTTTGTCTTTGTCATTAGTTTTACCTCTGTCTTGATTTGTTTGTTGCTGAGCTTTAGATTGTCTGCCCCCCTTTTCTCTGAAGTTTCTTCTTCGTCTTCTGCCTTCTCTTCCTCTAGATGGACCTGAAGCATGTCTCTTTTCTCTCTGTGCCAAGTAGGCAGCCTCTTTAGAAGATGAAGGGACTGTCATCTTCTTTTTGAAGGAGGAGAGAAAAAACAAAACTTTGTTGGAAAAAAATCTTCTGAAGAGGAAAAATTTCTGCTATAAAAACTTTCAACTCTTGAAATCTGCTCAATTAAAGGGGCAAAAACTCTTGCTGGAAAAATATTAAAGTTTAAAAAAACTCTTCTTTTGAAGCTAATTACGCTCAAAAACTCTTCTTTGAAGAGCCCAAGATTTATTAAATGGACAAAAAATACTCTTTGCTATAAGCGGAATACTTGCACCAAAAATATATATATATATATATATATATATATATATATATATATATATATATATATATATATATATATATATATATTTTGGGGGGGAAAAAAAAATTTATGATTGTGGAGGGGCGGTATTATGAAATGGGAGGGTGATATGGAGAGGAGCAGTGTGAAAGGGGGTATGTGATGTATGAAGGGCGGTATGGAGGGGCGGAAATGTAGAAGAGGAAGCGGTATTTGAAAGGGGCGGTAGTATTTTAAAGGGCGAACAGTGGTGTTATGAACAATATATATGGTAGAGTGTTATAAACCATATAAAACACAGTGTGGGAGGTGGGTATCGATTTGTGGGAGGCCGATTAAAAGTTGGGTGCGGATTAAAAGGTGGTATTGCATATAACACAGTGTATTACATGTCAAACCAGCGTATTGTAATTTGAAACGTAATGAAGGGGCGTGGTATGACAGTGCTGGTGGAGAATAGTATTACAAACGCGTGAGTTATATGAAGGGGCGTGGTATGACAGTGCTGGTGGAGAACTTATGCAAGACAGGTAGCGTTGTGACTGTTCATTAAAACGCTAGAGGGGAGGACCACGATGACAGTGAGCGGATAGGCAACGTTGTGAATGCAGTGTTGAAATATATGACAGGCAGCGCTGGTGGAGGGCCGACAGGTCACGTATATGACAGTGTTTATATATCAGTGGAAAGGGCCAAACGTATATAACAGCGTTTATATGGAAGCGTTGGTGCAGAGAGGTGAATTATATGACAGCGATATATACAAAGGAAGGGCGTTGTTGATATTATGAGGGGAGTAAATGGAGATACCGTGTAGTGGAATGTGATATCTCACAGGTATATATGCGCAGGAGGAGGGCGTAATGCAAGTAGGGGAGGCGGTAGCGCAGATTTATGTAATGACAATGCGTGGGGAGTAGTAATGAGGGAGAGGGCGCAGAGTTGAAGGATGGGATGAGGGATGGGTGAGGGCGCAGGGATGAATATGGAAGCAAAGCGCTGTATGGAACGTAGGGGGAGAGCTGGTAGGTAAGGGAAAAGGGTGAGTCGATGGAGGAGGCCCAAAAGGCCGTTACAAAAAAAGAATTTTGAAATGGAATCTTGCAAAATGACAGAGCCTGCAATTTGCAGATTGACAGAGGAGCCTGCAGTCTTCAGGAGTTGCAGAAGCTGGAGCTGCAAATGTCAGGGATATTAGAGAAAAAGAATGCAGAATAACAGTCTAGCAATTAAGAGCAGCAGAAAACTATTAATAAAAAATTGACTGAGCAAAGGAGAGGGAGTTACACCACAAGCAGAAATGCCAATGTGGAGCTGGCTCTGATACCATGTCAAACCAGGAGGTAACTCCTCAAAATCAGAATGTGTATTAGCTGAAGGATGCACATGGATTTATACATGGAGGTGAGGCTATTGGGATTCATCTCCCAATGACTCTTGGCCTTCCTTATTTCCTAATATTAAATAATATACAAAAATACATATGCACACCCATCCATAGGATTAGGTGTCAACAAGGTGGTTTTTGTCCCGAAGTGGGTTTCCACCTTAAAAACTTTGTGCATTTGTGTTCCTTTCTTTTGCTGCTATCACTGTACAAACACTGATAATAATTGAATATTGACTAATGCTCTAATTGAATGGAATACTGATTCACCCCCCCCCTCTCAGTATTTCCAACACATTTATCGACTAGATTATTGACGATTATGCTGGATGCGAAATTTTTTCATTCATGGATGGATTTTCCGGCTACAATCAAATCAATATCTACCCAGATGACCAACATAAGACAGCATTTATCTGTCCCTGGGGCACATTCGCATATAGGAAACTTCCATTTGGTTTAAAGAACGCTAGGGCAAATTTTCAGAGAGCAATGGATTATTCTTTCAACGAAATAAAGCACATTGCTCAACCATATCTAGATGGTTTACCAGCGCATTCACAAAAATGAAATGATCACCTGATACATTTGAGAGCCATTTTCTTATGCTGCCGACACCAAGGTACACCTCAATCCACACAGATGTGTGTTTTATGTTGGTTCTAGTCGATTGCTCAGATTCGTAGTCTCAAAAGAAGGAATTCGAATAGACCCACTGAAGGTACAAGCCATTCTTGATTTGCATGCACCATCAAACTTACTTCAGATACATAAAATTCAAGGAAAGGCTAAATTCCTGAGAAGGTTCATTCCAAACTATGCCGAAATGGCTAAAGGATTTATTCAATTATTGAAAAAGGGAGTTCCCTTCCATTGGGACCAAGTTGCGTAGGCTTCTTTTGATGCTGTCAAGGACCATCTTATCCGAGTGTCATTAATGTATCCTCCTAATTATCAAAATGGTTATGTCCTATATATGGAATTGAACATCCGATCTATTATTTGAGTCGTACTCTCAATGATACAGAAGTTAAGTACTCATACGTGGAAAAGCTTGCCTTGGCAGCTGTTCAAGCTGTATAAAGATTTTGCCATTATATCCTATTCCGAGAAACAAAAATAGTTCTGGATTGCAACCCCATGACTTACATCTTATGACGTCAATTGCTGGGGGGGAAATATTCAAAATGGATTTTCATTTTGCAGGAATTTGATTTGGAATTCATCAAATCCAATTCAAAGAAGTCTTTAGTTTTGGCTGAGCTTCTCTGTGACCTTCCTTCTGATAGTACTGCTACTACGTCGGAACCATCTATTCCAGATGAGTCTTTGTTTTTTATCAGATCATCTAATCCCTAGTATGGAGATTTCATCATTTATCTCCAAACCCAAAATTTTCGACCTAATACCTCTTGCTCTGATCAGCGACTTATTTGATACCAAGCTAAATATTATCTGATCGTCGGTGATACACTTTATCGTCATGGTGTCGATACCATTTTAAGGAGGTGCCTCACTCATGAGGAGGCCGAAAAAGTATTAAATGATTGCTATGTTGGGGCTTGTGGTGGAAATTTATCTGGATATGCTACCGTACAGAAGATACTCTGAGCCAGTTACTTTTGGCCTACTATTTTTCAAGATTGTATCCTCGCAGTCAGAAGTTGTCATGCATGCCAAAATTTTTACCGTAAAATCTACAAACCGCCAGCACCAATGCATCTTGTTGTCTCTGCTGGACCATTTACGAAATGCGATATTGACTTCATGACCTGTAACCCTCCTTCTTCTGGGGGGCATGGTTATATTATTGTCGCAGTTGACTATTTTACCAAATTACATTCAACAACATAGGACAGACATCTGCATTGTTTTTCTTCAACCATGTTATTGCACAGTTTGGGGTCCCACAGGCTATAGTTACGGATCATGGGAATCATTTTCACAAACATATTATGTCTGAATTGACAGCCAAGTTAGGACTATCGCATGATAATTCTACTCCTTATTATCCACAATCAAATGGACAAGTTGAGGCTATTAACAAAACTCTTAAACGAATGCTTCAACGAATTATAGGAGTCTGTAAAAGGAACTGGCACTTGATCCTGTACTCTGCCTTGTGGGCATATTGAACCTCGGTGAGAAACGCGACCGGATTTACTCCTTTTCAATTGGTGTATGGTCTAGAAGCTATCTTACCAATCTAATGTGAAATATCATCGTTAAAACTCGTGATAGACTTGTTACCTAACACCTCAGAAGAATAAGTGCATCTCCTTAACCTCATCCATCTAGATGAAACATGTCGTGAAGCCTAATTGGCCAACGAAGCACATAAGAGACGTATAAAGGTGCAATACGACAAAAATGTCCAGCCTCGCATCTTTTCATAGGGCGACTTGGTCCTTTACGATCAAGAAGTTGATGTAATAGGTACAAGGAAGTTTGAGCCATTATGGCATGGCCCCTGTTGTGCATATCAGCCCCTCTATTTAAATTTTTGGCCACCAGTTCCCTTTGGATCTGTTTAAAACATCTTTCGCAGCCTAAGACCTCCATATTCTGTCTATCTTTGTCCTTTCCACCCGAAAAATAAATGTTACAAAGGCTGAAATCCATGACTAAAAGATTTATGGGACCTAGCCTCTTCAGCTTTAGTCCCTCTGTCCTTATTCCCATGTGACTCGGGAGCGCAACCATATGCTAAGTCAAAAGGAGCTCACCGCTTTACATTTTCGGGCCAAATCGTAGCCGTCTGATCCAGTAAAATCAATGGCCCGCAATCAAATCAGATGTGGTGGCCCCCACGCCCGAAAACCAGCGGTTAATTCCGCACCACCTCCACCGGGCCGGCGGTTTTCAATCAAATGCCAGAGATTTCACAAATCGCGTGACGCGTGTCCCGGAGTACGGCGGTCAAACCGCCCATTTCGCGCGTTAAATATCCGACCATGGGTGGGCAGCGGAATTCACCTGCGTCGTTGGATCTGTCGACCTCCATCCAATGGCGGATATCCTCCGAAACTGCTCGCGCGTTAACCCGTGTGTGTCGCGTCCCGTGGCCCACCGCTATATCGCTCCCAGCGCATTTGAGTCATTGATCCGGTTTCGGGATCTGACGGTCCAAGGCGCGTTCTCCTCCGCCTTTTGACTCCATATCTCCATGTCACCCCTTCATTGACATTTGTTGTACTTTTGTCCACGTTACCTACTCCTCTCGGCTTTTCGTACACCCATGTGTCATATTCCCGCGTGTCCATGGTATTTTCTTCTGCCGTATATATATATATATGTGTGTGTGTGTGTGTGTGTGTGTGTGTGTTTTCATTCATATTCATCGTTTTTATTCATTCATCAGGTTTAAACTGTTTTACGTGGAAAACTTACGTCCCGTCAAAGTCTCCACTGTATTTTCTCCACCACCCTACATGTTCTTGCCATATGGCCATGTCTACATCGTCACCATCGTCCTCATCTCCATCCCGATCTGGTTTTCCTTAACTGGTTTGTGTTTTTGCAGGTTTTCCGCAGTAGAAGATTCATCATGGTTCGCTGCTTTGTTCGCAGAATTCAAGAGCACCGCCCTCGACAGTTTTCGAGGAAGAAATTCAGGAGGGAAGCCGAGGGTAGTTGTATGATATGACCATCATTAAAGAAAGCAAGGGTATAAATCTATTAGAACCCTCCAGAGAAAATCAAGAGACAGATTTGAGCAGGCGAGAGTATTAATGGGACAACATGAAATATCAGTGAAAGATTAAGAGACACAAAACCCTGCATTAAAGATCTGAGGTTGAAATTTGAAGTTAGAGGGCCGAGAGTACTATACACAAATACAAGCAACCTCAGGGTTTTATTGCAGAAAATTTTCCTCTTTCAGTCAAGTACAGAACGTTTGTATATTTTATTCTTTATGTCTTGTTCATGAGGAGATTTTTATCTTCAGCATTTATTTCATGAAGTAATAGCAGAGTACTTGCATCAGTTCTGCACCGCCAAACAGCATAGGCAGGTTTTTCTTTCAAATTTGTTTAAATAAGATCATTAAATGTATATCACCTACCTCATTCTCTAAAGTTTTATCCTTCTTCTATAAAAACTAGAAAGAAAGACATTGTAGAGGTTCCAGATTTCTATCAGCAACTGTGCAGTGAGAAGTTATTGTATACATTTTTTAAAGCTTTGGTGTAAAGGCTCAGAGCCCGTAGGGTCTTAGTGAGGAGGAGTTATAACTGTAATGAGGAATCTGGTCTTTGATATCCCACAGTATGTAATCTTTTCTTATGTGTTAAAGAAATATCTCATTTCATGCTATTTATATTCTTGTATCATGTTCTAGAATGCGAGTGGCTCACTGGTCTTAAGTAAGGATTCATCCTAGTTGGTGCCCATACTTGGATTCGTCAAGCACTTTAAATAGGCCTAGTCATGATATACTATTCCATGTTCATTTCATCCATATTTTCTGCTATATTAGTTACTTGAGGAGGGTGCTTTTAAAACACCATTGTCATGTATGGATTCTTAGTTGGATAAGCCCATATGTGGTTTTTTGTGTATCTGGGTATCAGCCTCATGCTAACTAGTATCTTCTTCACGTTTCTTCACTGCATCCACTTTCTGATATTTGATTTCTGTGGCATATTATTTGAACTGGCCCTCTTTGCAGTAAGTTGTCTCTTAACTGTCTGATGCTTTTGTATTGGAGTGTTGCATGCTGTTCTTACATTATTCTTATCTTTGTATCAGCTTCTGAGAGAGTTTGGTTCCATTTAAACTAATTTCCTTGTTCTGCAAGAGATAGTAAGAGAGCTTTTGGATTGACAACCCAAGCTATATTATGAGCTCCTTGCTATGATAAGATGTCCTAGGCACTGGTCTATGGCAACTCTAGACTGTCTCTAGGAGTTACAATAGCCCCTATATTGTCAAAATATTTATTGCTAAGGGTGCCTACGAGTTAGTTGATTACGATGGGATCCATTGACACAACCTAGAAATGGGTTGTATTTGAAATGTTACTATGCTTAATCATGAGCGTAGTAAATTTTTGTATTATATTGTTTATATGTTTTTTATTTGCATTCAGTATCTTAATTTGTTTTTAGATTTTTCTTGATGTTAGTAATCCTCTTTACATTTCATCGTAGATGACTGAATCTTTGGAACAATTTGTTGGATATGCCGATGGTGCTAGTCGTAGTCTGCATAATCTATCCTCTGCAGCGTGGGCCATTTTCGCTCCGAATGGTGAGTTAGTGAGTTTTCAAGGGATTTGTATTGGTAGATCGACGAAAAATATTGTTGAGTATAACACGTTGATTGAACTTATCTCTGATGCCATTTCATTTGGTATTAACCGCATAATCATAAGATTAGACTCAAAACTTGTGGTACTACAACTTACTAGTATTTATACTATTATAAATCCAATACTTCTTAGATTGTTCCTAAGAGTTCGACTTTTGGAAAGACATTTTGATTTCATTCAGTATCAACACATTTCTAGAAATCTGAACACTTTAACTGATTCATTAGCTAATCAAGTTTTAGATATACATTTGCAACATAGGTAAAGAAAACATTCACATCATTGAATAGGATTGCGCATTAAACATAGGAAAAACTCTGAAAACACATAGATATATAGTTATAGGTTTTTTACAAAATTTGTGCCCAAGACACATAGGTCATCGAACCTCAAAATGTATGCAAAAAATAACAAGTAAACTAGTGGTGCTCATGATAAAATGCTATAGATATAGCAATTCTATAGAGCAACCACATCCAATGGTTAGGAACCCCGATAGTGTGTCGCTGCAGTCGCATGGGAAGCTCTTCGACCCAGAAATCCAGAATCTCAAAGGTCAACCCCCCTATGTGCTATTGAAGCTCAGCCAGAGTCTCAGCCATATCAAGGTCCTGAAGGACTGCTCTCCCGACATCCCTCTCTTCTAGCGCATTTACTTCACGCTCTGGTTCCTCTACTGGTTGAACACGACCAATATTTGCATTACATTAAACATTTAGTTTAGTCTTGGAAAGAAATCAAAACACAAAAAATTGTATAAACCTTAAAAAAATAAAAAAACATGGTTGAATCATTCTTATGCATTGCACCACACTGAGCGCCTTCTGGTAATACTAGATCTAGATCTCCTCGGAAGTCAACTCCAGTGTATGCATACTCATCAATGGCGACATCTGTCGCCGGAACTAGGCGAAGAATGCAGTCGAGAACACAATGGTCGATTGGCCTACATGCTGACCCATGAGTTCCACCCATCTCTGCATTCGAGGATCTCTAGGACTAGATATATCCAATTTTACATGTTGTGGCTACATCATTGGAATCCATTCCAAAATAAAGGAGATAAGGATTGAACCATAACTAAAATTTCTCTTCCTTCCTCCCTTTGCTTTATTCATTTTTTCCTTTATCTGAGATAGAACAGCTTCATACCATTTGAATATTTTTGGCTCTAAGCACTGTATCACATACTGCATATACGATCTGTTCGCTACATGTAGTGTAACAGTGCCAGCAAGTTTAGCGATCGTGAAAAGGATGGTTCTCAAAGGCAAATCCATGACCTCCCGGATGTTTATTTTTCCATCTTTGCTAGGTTCTGACCCTGGATAGAAATACTGCATAACATAATCCCTCACTGTCTCTTCTCCAACGGTAGACCCTGTGAGAGAAATGGGAAAACCTCTCCTCGACAAACCTGCTATAAAATACACATCCTCAACTATTATGGACAACACTTGATTTTTTATGTGAAATGCCTCTATCACTAGATCCGATGCTCAAACTAAGAACTCTAATAATTCTATTTGTTGCCTCATTCCTGACAATTTGAAGTACTTAAGCAGCCCGCGATCTCCTAAGGCTCTTACAGTACTCGGATCATTCAAGGATTATATCTTGTTCTTCATGTTCTCTTTCTCTCCATGTAATCGTCATTATAATCCGATGGAAACCTGAAAATCAACCATAAGATCCATTAGATACCATTCATTGCAAAAAACTAGGCAAATTTTGGACACAACATGAAAACCGAAAACTTAAACTGCGCCCAACGCACTCCCTGGGCCGAAACAGTGCATTGCACATGTAGGTACCCTTCACTGTACCTACTATGCAATGCAGGTTTCAACATTCAGGGGTGTGTTGCCCTCATTTTGGGCTGAATTTACCCTAGGGGCCTCAAAACCCTAAAAATTTGAAAAGAATGGGAATGAAATGAATACTGAAGGAAAGAGGAGGTTCATGGCACTAACCTAGATCAAATGGAGATGAAATCCGTCCACAGAAATGACCACAATCAATGACTGAATTTCGGGGGAAAAATCAGGTTCAGAGCTCCAAAATGCAAACGGTAACTATGGAATGGTAAAAATGAGTAGTGAAACTACTTTTTATATTCATTTAATTGTTTGCAATTGAAATTTATTGCTATGAATATGGTTTTATTATTATTTTATCATGAAACGGGTATTTTTAATCCATTTGATGTTGTTCTGAACAGGAAATACAATTGATGAACACATTAGTCGTGAAAATTTATTCAAAGAATGACTTGACCACAAAGCATATTGTTACACAACAATTTGTCACCGTCCCTGCAATTCCCCGTCCCGCACATTGGAGGGCTTATTCTGTGACCTGTGAGCAGTGACATGACCTGAAACAACTTTCATGGCATCCCCCTAGACAAGGGAATTCATTCCCCTGAAGACAATTCCTTGTCAAAAACCCTAAAAAGAGCCTTTTTTTCCTTGGCGCGACTAGTCAGTTTAGTCCTCGCGCCAATGGGGGAAATCCTCCAAAAAGGGCGCGCCAGCTGGCGCACTGTCTCAGTGTTGTACCCATGCCAGGCTTATTAAGGATTTTTTTTTAAAATAAATGGCAGAATATTGACTCCAACCAATTCCTGAACTGGTCTCTAAATTGAGTTGGGAGGTTTGGCTCCGGATCTCCATGTAGAGGAAGTGGTTTTCCACCTCTCATGGAAGCTTCCTTGAGGATAGGGCCAATCCCATGATTGTAGGGATCCCATCTCCCCTTCCACCATCTATATAAGCTTGCCATTTTCCTTTGCAAGCTAGTCTCCAAGAGCCTTCATAGCCTAAAGAATGCTGCAAGAGCCTTGATAGTCCTCATAGAGCCAAATCAGTAGCAAGGAGATTATTCGCAACACAACCGAAGAGAGAGGCTTGTCCCATTCTCGACGAGCTTTACTGAGACATATTCCACTGTCGACCCACCGAAGGAAGATTCGGCGTCAGAGCCAGGTTGTATCTTTCTTTGTATTAATTAATGATAAGCGACTTTGGTTATGGTTCCACTCGTATTGTTCATACATTGTGATCATGAGTTGTATCTTCTCTGACTGATACATAATTGCATATATTGGGTTTACGCTTGTGTGTTCGTTGTGTTTCTTGTGTGTGCAGGTGTTCGATCGCGACAAGTGGAAGAATTGTGATCTACCAATGCAAGGAAATGGGAGTGTTATCTTCTCTACGAACAACAGCGTTGGACTTAAGGTAGGACTTCTTCGCAATTTGGTCTATTGCAATTAGGAACTTGCGCCTTAGCATGATACGATTGTTGCTAGACTCGATCTAGGCTAGTAGGGATTGCCTCTGTCCGCAGAGGGGATTTACCTCTACAACACATACTTTTTCTACTTATTTTTCATGCTTTGTTAAAAATGAAAAAGGATTTGAAGCGCACTTTTATCTCTTTTTCGAGCTTCGATAACAGTGAAAAAGGAATCCTTGGAGTCTTCTTTCAGCTCTTTTCAGACTTTGATAATGTGAAAAGATTGCTGAGCACTTCTCATTTTGAGCTCGTTAAAGTAAATGAATTGATATACTCAGTATAAGTTTAACCCTTTTCTGGACTGAGATGGATTATTTACAAAAAAGTAATACCTTGGTTAAACATGACCAAAGAGGTTCTCTCAAATATTATTTTACACTTTTTCGGATCTGAGTGACAAAATGTACAAAAAAGTACTATTGGAGTTCTCTTTTTTCCTCTTTTTTAGACTCTCTAAATATGAAAAAGGACCGGGTTATCACTGTCATTAAGCTCGTTCAAACATAAAATAGAGACGGGCTTGTTGATCATGGCAAGAATCAAGTTTCATTCATCGCTAGCTCGTTAAATTATTAAATAGCGATACATTATTCGTCCGAAGGGTTGAATTATAGATCAAGCAAATGTTATCCTCCTCAAACTTGTTAAAAAATAAAGAGGTACTGGTTGACAAATGACCGAGGAAAATTTGGGAAAAGTAAGTAGAGTTTCTTTTTGGTAGCAAGTCACTCTTGAACATGACACTTCTTTCACTCCATGTCTGTGACTATTTTGGTTGGGTAATCATCTTGACGGTTCATTCACACCTATGGCTCATCATACCTTCACTTCGGTTTTGGGTCAATGCTGCCAACTCATCACAGTGTCACCGATATGTTCAAGATAAGTCATCTAGTGATTAAAAACTCATCCTTTTGTAATACGCGTAAACCTTCATTTTCATGACCGTCATCCCTGAAAATTGCTATATCAAGTCATACCCTTGTCTCTGAAATCAGTAACTCATGTTTTGCAATAAGGTAACTTCCTGTTGACGACAAATCAATATTCAGGAATTTCACTTAGAAACATCAGATTCCAGTACCATGAGGCTTGTTATAGCATCGACAAGATCCTCGCTTTCGGACCTTTGACCGAAATATTTTTTTTGGCGTTCGACATCAAATCATCTATTCGCGCCTTACGAAATGTACTGCAGTACCTTAAGGGCCATTTACATTAATGGTGGTTCTCTCATGTTTTTTAACAACTCACATCATTAGCTGGTAATCAAACGATGTATTTCCATGTTCGACAACAAATCATATATTCACATGACTATACTTGTACCCGAATGATCGAGTGAACGAGATAAGAAAACCCCGGATCTAGTTTCATCCATTCGAGTTGTGATTTCAGGATTATTGTACACATCATCTATACGGTGACCTTACATATAGATTGTCATCCAAACATGGGCTTATATCTGTAGGTGTGTCTGCATCTGGGCAACATTCCAAATGTAGACAACTTTCTGAATTATGTACATGTTATTAGATTGTTTTATGTGTTGAACATGGGAATGCCTACCCTCAGCAATTATGATCAATAGAATATATATCATGATGTAATGTATTGTAATATTGATGCAGGTGACCACTCCGCTTCGTTTCCAGACTCATCACAGTGTAAAGCATCTCAGTCAAATGTTCTTATTATTTGGATCTCATGCTTTAGGGGGCAATTGTTATAGGTCAATTTGGGCACCATTCCCAATGACCTGGTTAACTGGGCATCATCTCCAGGACCAATGATCAAGGGTCTATCATTCCCTATCATTTCAGTTGCTATATGCCCTAAGACAAGAAACAAGACAAATCGAGCAAGACTTTCATCAAGAAAAGGTTTCCATGGTTTGAAGCTTATTATATAGCATATGAGAGCTCACCAACGCAGGCTCTAAGGGGCCTAAGTGCATTGCATATGCAGGTAGCCCCATGAAAAATACTCTGCAAAGCACTTCCATACATTCACTGGTGCGTTATTCACATTGGGAACGAAATTCTCATTGTTCCAGAATCTTCACTTGGCCAGTGCCTTCTAGAAGAGTTCACATGTGTCAAGCTTCGGATCCAAGTGTCCATTTGACATCTACATGAATGGAAACATGTCTTGCCTATTTTTTGAAAGTTATTTATTGCAAAACAAACTACAGTTCATCTATAAATTGAACACAGATCTAAGTGTTTGAGAGGGAAGAATTTGAGTAGAGAAATGCTAGAGGATTTTCAATTGAGAGCTATATTTTTGAAGCTACTGCTGGAGAGATTTATACTATGATGAGGCTTGGGAAATTTGCTGGAAGGTCACTCCAAATTAGTCACTAAGTTTTAACCTCTCCTTCTATCATCAATAAATAGTATTCTTATTTTTCCCTACATGCATCTGTATTGACTTTGATTTTCCATATTGTAAGATCTTGGTTGATGAATGTAGTTTATGCTTTACTGATTTAGCTAAGTAGCTTGAATATATATCTATATTATTGCAGCTTCTGCTGTTTTAGTGTTCTTTCTTGTAGGAAGCATTCAGCTCACAAACCACTTGAATTTGAAGCTGCAACAGAAGCGATATAAGGATCCATTTGGAAGCGACTGAATAAGTAAGTCTCCAATCATCTCTGTATATCTATTCTGAGTTAGGATAAATAGTAGTATAGTCTTTCACCTATTTTTCTAGACTAGCACCTGTCTAGGGAAGCATAATTTATCCATAGAGTACAATTCTAGCCCAACAACTCCTCCAAGACAGCGTTATAGATTTGGTCAAGGTTGACCCAGTCAAAATGTCCAACCCCTTTTCACACCTAAGGGTGCTTTATTTAGCAGCCAAGATTCAAAAATTTTACATTTGGCATTGATTTATTCATTATTTAGGAGTATTATGGACCTCCTTTACAATTTTATTCTTTAAACAAAGAAACAAAACAAAAATGAATATTCCAATTATCTCATGACTAATTGGGAATATTACAGTCCTCCCCTCCCAAATGTTGCTTGTCCTCAAGAAAATGACAAGGTGAGTGTTGCAACTCTTCTCCTCCTCCATTGCTCACACTAGCATGTGATAAGCTTCCTCCATAAGCTAAGTGTTCACCAATCCATACCTCCATGAATTGCGCCTCCAAAGTTCTCATGAGATGTAAATAATCCATCCCATAAGGAGACAATAGCTCAAATGAAACAAACATGGGTTGCCCAATGTTCTCCCTAAAACATGTAGCATAAGATACATGGATAATCTCCATCCCATAGGGCACATACATACCTCCCATCCTCCCTCCATACATTCCCATAAACAATACAAGCATATCACCAATGTATGGGATCAAAACTACATACATACAAACAGAAATTTGTGTATATCGAGGTGGTTCATAGTCCCACATGTGGAACCAGTGCAGTGCATCTCCTAACTGCATCAGATCAAGATGTGGTAAGTGGTTTCCCCACCACTTACTTGCTTCCCATGTCATCTCACTATGGCTAAAAGCGTGAGATATATTTGGTGCTTTAGGAATGCACCCATCATGAAACAAAATCTCCCTTTGTCCTCCAAGGGAGTGGCCATGTTCAGAAATTTTTGTGGCCCAAAGTTGGCCATGAAGTTTATAAGGTACAATACTCCTCCTTGGGTCATGGCTTGCATATACATGGTGAAATAATTCAAACAATAATCAAATGAAACATTATTTACATGAGCATGTTCTTCACCAAAATTCCTCCTCAAACAAATGGAGTGGTGCATATATTTGTCCCCTTCCTCAAAAAGAGAAATATATGGTTGAGTTAAATCCTCCGTAGAGTTATGTTGCTACCCCATCTCCACATGGTACATGCATCTTTGAAAATTTTGATATAGTTCTCCTTTAAATCCCTTCCAAGTGTAGCTCCTCATGATGATGTTGTAGATCTTCATGGAATATGTGTGGCTAAAACATAACTCTTCATGGGCCCTTTGTAGCAACTTCTTCTTGATCTTGGAGGCTCTAGACAAGAATATCCTACCATGAAAATAGATGACTCCTTCATGGAATATATATCCCTCTTCATGGAGCTGGTCGTCAAGTATCATGCAAGTGTAAAGATCCTTGGAATAATCCACCAACAGTTGGGATTTCCAATATGGATCTAAAATCCCCAACAATGAAAAAAATGATGATCTATCAACTGAAATGTCTGTCATGTGGTTTTTCTCCTCTTTAACATCTCTCATGCCAAATTTATAAGTTGTAAGGCCATTCCTTCCATGCATCTCCTCCCACAACGCAAAATCTGAAATGAGAGTGGGTGATGATGATATTGGGAGAAGATACCTCCTTGAGCCTAACCAAGACTCCCAACGCTATATCATGGTCTTCCAATGCTCCCATCCCTCCTGGATCTATGCTTGGAGCATCATGTTGTGAGACATCTCCCACAAAATATGAATCTGGTGGCCTCCCAGGTGGTTTTCCACTAGATAGTAGTGTCCCATGCAGCAATCTAATGAGCATTATAGATGGGACTGTAAGTTCCTTTCTTCCACTGCGCAAATCAATCTCTTTTATGTGTGGAAGTGGTATATGAGGGATATGTATGCATGCCTTTGATCATTTGAGTCTCACCAGTCTTCTTATCCACCCATTTCATTTGCAAAGCCTCCCAATCGATGGTGACTTTCCCCAATTTAATCAACCATTGAACACCCAAAATCACATTGGTGTCAGGTATGTCAACCACAAAGAAGTAATCAACCAATGTATATATCCCCATAATGACTGATAAGGATGCTACATAATGCATACATTGCATTTTTCTATCTCTGGGGACCAAAAAAAAGAATCCCTACAAAGCATGAGTGGGTATTGCCCTCCTTTACACTAGTTGGGCATCAATGAAATTGTGGGTAGCCCCGCTGTCAATCAAAACAGAAACCCTCTAATTCAATATGGAACCTTGAACTCTTAAGTTCAAGTACTTAAGTACTCCTCTCAAATATGCAAGAGCCTCTCCAATAGGAGCAAATGCTCCATTCCCATCTCCTGGTGGTGTTGGCTCTCCTCCTGCAGTGTCAGCATTGTGACCTCTTCTTGGTTCATCTTCTTCTTCCTCCTGATCATATGAGAAGACCTCTATGTAATTTTCTTTTCTAGCAACACATCTATTTCCATTTTCCCATGATTCTTGGAAAGTGAAGAAAAGCTTCCTTCTTCTTATATCTCTCCGGACTTCATCATTAAGAGGATTCTTGTATGAGCTCTCCTTGGAAGGAGTAGCTTTTTCTTCCTTTCCCTTTGAAGGAAAAGAGGGCTTATGCTGAAAATTTTCCTTTGCTTTTGGCAAGGCATATTTAAGGTCTGTAGCCCTTTCAATAATATCATGTAGGGTATTGGTCTTGGTATATTTAACCAACCCATGAAGAGGTTTATCTAAACCATCAATGAACATGTACACCCTTCTTGTTGCAAACAAATCAGAAACCATAACAGAAAGTCTTAAAAATTTAGAGATGTAAGTTTCCGTATTACCTGATTGTTTCAACTTTGCAAGTGTAATGAATAAATAATGTAAATAAATGATAAATTAGTTAATTAGTAATTAGGCTGAAAGGTAATGTCTGATAAGACATGACCTTTCGTGAAGAGGCACCTACGTAGGTATATAGGCACGACTCATTTGTAACATTCAATCATCTATCTCATATCTTTTATAATATAATATTTGTATCCTCATGGATATCTTTGTATTCCAAGCATTCTGGAGTATTTTAACCTGAGAAGGAACTTTTTTCACTTCATTTGGTATCAGAGCAGTTTGAGCCTTCGGCCGCTTAAGCACTGCACAGAGCCATGCTCTTTGATCCAGATCTTTGACCATAAAAATCGTCAACCTTGTTGCCGTCGTGACTGAAGCATTTGCTACAAATTTTGGAGTTTCTCCATTGCTAAGTTTATTAGAGGCCTTTGGCCATAACAAAAAATTGAAAAAAATAAGAAGGAAGAAATATATATATATATATATATATATATATATATATATATTAATAAAAAAAATAAAAGAGAGAAGGAAAGTTAACATAAAGGGGGAAATAAATTAAAAGGAAAAAAAAAATATTTAAAATAAAATAGTTCCAAAAGAGAAGAAAAAAGAGATATATATAAAGAAGTACATATACGTACATACCAAGACAAATTAAAATTAAAAAGGAAAAATAAATAAGGAAGAGTAGGTAAGGTTATTTTGAATATTCTTTTAGTGGTTTACAAGCTCGTGGTTTTGGAAGCCCATGGTAACTGCCCATGGTCTTTGCTAGGTAAAATAAGAAGTAAAAAAATAAAAAATCTCTTGTGAATGGTAAGTTTACCTTTACGTGGAGAAATACACATAAGTGGACATATATTTTATAGGTGAATATATGTGAATAGCCACGTTTCACTAGGGTTGTAACCTTTCAACAACAAAAAAGAGTTAAAAAAATCAATTGTTAAAAGAAAATATATATATTAATTTAATTAATTAAAATTAATTAATTAATTAAATTATTAAATAAAAAAAATGAAGTATTAATAACTTCATTTAAAATAAGAAGAGAAAGTTAGGAAGCGTTACCTTAAAAACCCTGAAAAACCAATTCAATAGACAAAATGGAATCAATCGTTGATGAAAAGGAAATTGTATCTAATTCAGAGAGGAAAGAAGGAATATTTCCTGAAAATTATAGTATGTTTGTCTGTGCGCTAATTAGAATCAAAGGGTCACTTGTGGGAAAGGAAGTTCTCATATCTATTGATCTTAATCAAGAGAATAATTATGTTAGTACTAAATGTGCTAACCAATTAGTGATCCCCGAATCAAATATAATTGAAACAAATTCATTTCACGAAAATGAAAAACAATATGACATAGGGAATTTACACCTAAGTATTGGGGACTGTTAGTCATCAGTATTTTTCACCTATTGATGATGACTAGTTTCTTAAGCTAAGTTTTCTAGAAGCTGATCTCCATACTTTCAAATCTGTCATCTAGAAAACACCCCTAAACAATTTTTGTCCTCCTACCCATTTCGGTCAGCCTATGATGAGAAAAAACCTATTTGCCAAGTCCTATCTAGTTTTAGCCACATAATCCTATCCATGAATTGTCATAGCTTATCTACTGTCATTTACCCTTATTTCTCAAGCCATTCATTATCCAACTATGGACAAAGTGTCTGCAACCTTATCCCTGATTATCTGTCATGTAAAGATCTGATCATACCAAAGAAAAACACTCATAATCTGTCAAGATCACCCCTAAGTTAGGTAGTGGCACTTTAGGGAATCGTTTTCTTGGCAAAAACACCTTGAGCCAAAAGCCTCTGTTCAGTACTAGCCAGCCCTAGATTAGCGCCTAATCTGCAAAAACAAATCTTCATTCATCCATAGGTCGCGCCACTAAGAGGTCATTCTATCTCAGTCCAGAAGAAATTCTAAAAAGATCCAAAACAAAAGAAGATAAGTATGTTCACTGTCTAAAAGAACATGCTTAAGGTCAAGAAAAATCTCCATCAGACCCCAAATAAGCTCTTCAGAGTTCAAAGTCATTTGTTTGTTACATCTCTGCAGGGGTGTGATTGCAACAATGACCAATGTGTGAAAGAGCAAAAGAACAAGGTCAAAAGAGTCCTACGTGCTGAACTAGCTTGCCCTCGGTAAAACAAGTAAATTACAGTAAGTAAAGGGCTACTAATGGGTATAGTCTGAAAGCCAAAGTTGCCTAAAGGAACAAAGCGCAGCCTCCAAGTCCTATGAATGAAAGGGGCTAATGTTTTGTTGATCAGCAGTATTCTCAACACCTCCTCCAAAAGGAAATTTCAACCTGCATCTGCAAATACAGTGAAGGGAGGCTAGTCAAAGGTGTCTAGCAAGAAAATACTCTACACATTCAAATCACATGGTTTCTAGTCTAAGGGTTCACAGGGATGTTTTACAAAGGATATTTATCTTAGATCATGTCTCACAAAGCAAATTGTCAATTTTCACCTTCTTGCCCATTTGATATGATACCAAGCAAACATGTGATTTGCAGAAAAGTAATACACTTTGGAAATAGATGAAATGTCATATCTATAGTGCTAACCTCCTTCAGAAGAGTAGATGGTTAGAAGATCAGTGTAACCTCCTTCATTAAAAGAAGATGGTTAGAAAATCAGGGTAACCTCCCTCATTAAAGTAGATGGTTAAAGGCACAGATAGAACCTCCTTCATTTAAAAAGCAGAGGGTTAAGTTGTCAATGTGTTTTCAGAAATTTTGAGTCACCTCTTTCCAAGAGATGGGAAAAGATGCATTAGCAATTTTTCATATGGTTTTTTGAGCAACTTTCCTTTTTAAGGACAAGTTCACAAATAGTGATAAAACCATAAGGGTTTATAGGTTGAAAAACCTATTTTACATCAAACAAAAGATGGCATTTTGATGTTAAAAGTTTTTTTTCCTCTGTTTATAGAGACCTCCTCCAAACTGTGATAAGGGTGAAACTTGGGCTAAGGATAGCCTCATCAAAATGTCAAAGAAAACCTACATCGGAAGACAAGGAGAAAGGCCTCACACAAATCTGAAAGGCCATTTGTAAGGACTGCCATAATGGTTACATGACAAATTTTCCATTAAGGACTAATATGAGAAAAACACAGTTTTTATAGCCTTTCTATACCAATCAAAGTGCTACACTCACCTCTTTGCAAGACTAGACAAAAACATCACAGTGTCAAAAGGCCTCCTCCACAAATGAGCAGAGGGCCCACCATTGTTTGAAAATAGTCAAAGTGAACAAGTGAAGAAAGGGGCCCTCCACAAAAAACATTATAGAAAAAACACAGTTTTCAAAAGACAAAGGGGGGGTTTTCGAAGTTTAAAAAGAGGAGAAGGCCGTTAAAAAGGCCCTCATTATCAAGTTTCAAAACCTGAAGCATACATTCATTAGCCTCCTCACTAATGAAAGGAAGCATTTTTCAGGAAAATTTGAAGTTTTCAGGCTCAAAACTCTGCGCAGCACACTTGTACGCCTACACGGCACACCTGTGAGCGCCCGACTGAAGTATTTACACTGAGACATGTCGCACCTGTAACTGTGTGCAACACACCTGTGCCAATGATCACTGGGCACCCAAGACCGACCCGACACCTCCTATAAACAGTGTTTTTAGCTCTAAATGCCCACTCGTTCACCTGCCTTCAACAAACTTCTTTCAACGCTGCACCAACGATCAACAGGGTCCACAAACTCATTTTCAAGATATTTCCTTGCTTCTTGGTCAGATTTGGCGTTCGAGAAGGGTTGTTGCTAAGATTTCATATAAGAAAAATGGTTAAAGGGAAGGGGGTTAAATATGTCAATTTAAAAAGTATGTTTGTGCTTTAACATAGCAAAGAACATATGAAATCTCCACAAACACAAAACAGAGTTGGTAGAAGATCTAGTAACCAGCTTGGAGTATTTTTAAAAGTGTTTTTCATAAATACCTTTTGCTTCGAATTTTCCCAGAAGATTAGTGGTTCCAAAGAACACTTTGTTTGCTAATCAAAAAGAGAAAATAGTGATTAGAGGATAAGATCTTTTGTCTTCTTCAAAGAGTTCTTCTTGTTTCAAGTTACAAAGGATTAAAAAGCAAATATTGAAAGTGAATGTGTTGTGTGTCAAAATCAAAGGACAGTTGTCTTCAAAATCCACAAACAGTGCTGATAAAAACCTTCATTCCTCAAAAACACAAATGCTGAAGGGATGAAATGGTTTTTTATTCAACTCATACCTATTTGATAAACTACAGAAAACAGTGATCTGCAAGGGAGACAGATTTTATTTTGACAGGCCTATTACTCAGTAACAAGAGGGTGCTTTTATATTTTGGAAAAATAATAATCATCCACAGAGAGGCAGTCTTATTCAAAAAGAAGAAACAGTGTTTTCTAAAAGGATACAGTCTATATTTCAGATCAGTCCATTAAACAGTGCTACCAAACGAGACATTGATTTTCAAAGGGACATCTTTGTTTCTTCAAACAACCACAGTAAATAGTGATCTGAGGAGAAGGATTTCATATTGTAAAAATCAAAAGAGTTGTTTCATTTGAACAAGTTTGTGGGCTGACTAAGACAGACTTGTTTTTTCTCAAAGGGTAAAGGGTGTGTTGATTGGAGATTTATCTCAGTAAAAATTTGAGACAATTTTCCTTGGTGGATCAACCAAGGATCTTAGAAGAAAAATGCCTCCCATGTAAGATAGCAAAAGTGGTCCTCACAAAAGGTATGAACATTTTTCAATTGAGAAAGTGAATGCCTCTCCTTCAGTACTTTTTGACTTTCATGAAGTAGGATGTTTGGAATTTTTTCAAAAGGTTCAGGAGGTGAAAATTTATCTTCCCTTGACACATCTATTTGATTTAAGGCTACAAGGGAAGCATGTTCATCTAGCAGGTTAGACTTCAAGCTCTCTCCTAGATGTATCTCCAGAGCTACCAAAATTCCATATGTCGGAGAAAAATGGTTCAAGCAGAGATACCTAGTTTCAGTTCAATACAAACCCTTCTTGAAAACAGAACATCAAGATGCATGCCCATCTATCTTTCCTTTTTCCTATTTGTTGACTAGCTATGCTCCTCTCATGAATATCATCATGAAATATTTCACATGCGAAGGGAGGTTTTCCCGGGTTTATGCTTATCATATCAGGCTACTCATGCACTTCACAAGAACCCATTTGCTAAACCTACCATTTTTCCTCTATAGAAGCATTGACAAGATGGATTCTACTGTTCAAAAGAAACCTTCCTCTCAGCAGCAAGCTTGTATTTTCCATCATTCCCTTATCAAGATCGTCATCTTCCATCAAATTCAGAAAAATGGAGTTTCTTGGGACTCTTTCATCTCACATCCTGATTTCGCCACTGCTTCTTCATCCCATGCACCTCCTTCACCATCCACTCATCATCTTTCTCCTTCTTCTAGTAAACCCACTCCTAAGAAGCAAAAATACCCTATGATTGATCAAGAAGAAGAGCATAATGAGAAAGAGAAAAACAATGATGAAGAAGAGCACAGTGAGAAAGAGAAAAACGGTGAAGAAGAGAAAAGTGATAAGGAGGAACAAAATGAAGAATCCAAGCACAACAGTGAGCATGAAGAGGGAAATGATGAAGAGGTGGAACAGGTTGATGAAGAACACAGCATTCACAAAGAGGAAAATATTGGCAGCTCACACAGCAGTGAGCATGATGATGATGAAGCAAAAAACACTGAGGATACGGAGCCTAACAGTCCTGAAGAAAGCAGGGAAAAAAGTGAACAAGGCAGCCCTCAAGGAGACATGCAAAGTGACAGCCAAGGCACTCATGAGGAAGGTCAAGACAGCCCTCAAAGGGACACTTATGGTGAAAAATAGGAAAGCCCACCAGCCAGCAAGGATGATGACAAACAAAGCCCAAGCAGTGAGCATCCTAAAGAAGACAGCCTTCAAAAAGAGGAAAACAGTGACAAAGATGATGAGGGGAGTAGCAAAGGCAAAGACCAAATAGCGCATGTGCTAGCTGCCTCTCCTAGGCAAGGGGCCATGCTTTCTTCTCCAAAGGTAACAAAGCCCCGAACATCAAGAAAGAAAGTGGCTCAAATTGTAACTCCAAATGTTACTAGAGCACTCCGAAGCAAAGAGAAGTTTCCAAAGAAATCAATTTTCAAATTACCAAAGAGGAGGAGGACCAAGAAGACCACCCAAAGCAAGGGAAAAGAGAAGGAGGAAAGTAGCCATGAGAAAGAAAGGGATTTTGACATAATTTAGATAAGCAGTGATGACAGTGACAATGAGGCCAGAATCCTAGAGTCTCTCTTGCTAAATAGAGAAGAACAAATTCATGATCTAAGAGCGGATCTAGAGAGGTCTAAAAACCTCATTCATTTTATGCAAACACAAAACAAGCAAATGAATGTCCACATGGAAATTTATGAGACACGGTCTATCAAGTATCAAAAAGAAGCCTCCAAAGCGCAAATTAATTTGGAAGAACTCATGGGCGAATTCAATGACAGTGAAGAATAATATCAGCCAAGGAGGAAGAGGCCAAGGACTATGGGACTCAAAAGAGCTTTGGAGAAGCAAAAAGAGGAAGAGACTACCCTTTTCCAATCTTTTCCTCTTACTACTTTATTCACCCAAGAGATAGAAAACAATAGAGAAGCATGGCTTGAAAGGGTAAATGAACACTTGGAGAATAAGTTGGAAAAGGCCAATAGAGACTTGAACCTTCAAATAAAAATGACTAGGCACTATAAGAAGCTTAATCAATTCACCCGAAGGAAATTGAAGGCTACACAAGAAAATCTGAAGGAGGCTCGAAAGAGGCGCAGGCACAAAAAGTGAAGAAAGGCATATCAAGACTTGAAATTTTGGCCTTCACTTCTTAGCATGCTTTTGAAAACCCATGAGGATCATGCTCACCAAAATTGGGCATAATTGGACAAGTTTTGGTTTTTTGACATTTTTGGGATTTTTGCAAAAAAGCATGGGCATCGCCATTTTTGTTTGAAGCATACTCAAAGGATGAAAATGGTATCATTGGATGCCATAATTTTAGGGGCATCTATTCAGAAAATTTCAGATCAATTGAATATGTTTTGGTCCCCCAAAGTGGCGAAAAATAGTCCCTTTTTCAACACTCTACCACGCATATCAGCAAAGGCTAATTTACGAATTTTCTCATATATTTCTGAAGTATTTTTGTAAAAATGTAGTTTTCTGAAGTGGCTTTTCCAAATGTGCGTTTAGCCTTTTTTGGCCATTTTCAGTTGGGAAAAGTCAATTTAATTTCCTTTTTTAGCATTTTTAGGATATTTTTATAGATATTTTGTGCCTTGGGCTTTGCAAAGCCTCAAGGAAAAAATCAGATATTTTTGATGGGCCAATGAGCTTGCTAGTTGCACTAGGAGGTTCTCCTTCATCTTGGCCTATATATTCCAAGAGATTTCATTGTAAACAAGGTTGAAATTGATGATATAGAGAAATATATGGTTATACAAGCTTGGAAGAAATACTTTGTCTCATGCATTGGATAGTTTCTTGAATGTTTTGGATGATGAAAGAGGACTACTGTTGGATTCCTTGACTTGGTAAAATGGTATAGTTTTCCTCTCTGTTATGTTTCCTTAGTGTTCATACATATTTCATGTTCTTGCTTGCTGTAAGACAGTAGAGAATAGATTTGATACATGCCCATGGAGGCACCTCAAATTTCCTAATTCATTACAACTTCTATGTTTTCTTCCTTCTTAGTCATATCAAAGAATTCTTGATTTCTCTTTGATCACTGAAGAACTTGTTTTCTTGTGTTCATTTATGGTTGTTATGCATGCTAAGTATGATTCACGGTACGCCTTGCTTACTCATGGCTATTCAAAGCTCCACCTCTGAAACCTTTCTTTGAATGTTTGATTGTCCTAGCTGAACCAAAGATGTCTTGTATCGATCTTTCCTTTGCCTAAAACTCTTCTATCTTAGTTCAAAGTGCCCGATAGCCCAAAATACTACGTCTAGGAGTTCACTCTTAGTAGTTTGAGTTATTTTTTTGTCTTAATTGTTTTTCCCCAAAGTTTGATAGTGATTTTCCTAAAGTTAGAGAGTCATATATCTCTATGTATCGCTTGAATTTTTATTTTATGCATCTATTACTTTGAAGTTACATTTATCATGATTAATGGTTAGCCATACCATATAAATTTCTGCTATTGAACTATTTATGTTTGAAATCCTTTGTCCTTCACAAGCTTAGTGTCCATCCCACTTCATTTCACCTAAAGATCCATTTTACCTTGATAAAATTGGCCCTTCAATATACCTTGTATCACCATCTGAGGCTTTCTCTACCTTTTCGACCCCATAGCCCAGTTGATCTAACAATATTTTTATCTATTTAGTCTTTGATCAGTTCCTCCCTCAAAAACATTAAAAAAAGCTAAAAACCTACTTCATAACTAGCCTAAAATAAAAAACACAAGAAGCAAACAACTATACATCCCTTACACAAATAGAGAGAGCCCTCTCTGAGTCTAGGAAGGCTTGGTCCTTGGGCTGCAAAGTTGGTTTGATGTTACCCTGTCACTTGGCTTTCCAATCATCCAAATCACAGGACCCTAACATAATGGTGATCACGGTGGGACTCTGAGTAATAAGCAAACTTAGGCTTCCCTAAACATTCCAGCAGCCTTTAGGAATACTACTTGGTTGACTTATCCCACCACTCACTAACATAATGGTGATCATGGTGGGACCTTCTGAGTTAGTGAAATTCTAAGTATACCTAATTAGGACTTCAGAATCCCTCAACCTAAAGTTTTATCAAAGAGTAGAATCTAATTGTCTCACCATCCTAGCAGAATGATGACCCAACTATAGGATACTCTTACAAACCTTAGGGCTATATAAAAACTCAGAAAATCCCAAAATATCCTAGATTGGTTTTTTCCAGTTATTGATGGTGGACCATAAGTACATCTCTATAAAAACAAAAAAAAATCCACCTGGCGACTCCACTAGCCTCCAGTAGGCCTAATACTCCATAAAAAACTAAAATTTCATAAACCATACTATTCCATTGACTCATCTTTCTCAAAACTCAAAATTAGTGTTGCAGCCTCTGAAATCAGTGACAAAATAAGTATAACTTAGCGATTCAGAAAAATTCACCTAAACATAGGAAATCAAATAGAATAAACTTGCAAATAGAACCATAGCTTTCTGAAAAATCTAGAAAATTGTTGAAACTAACTGTTAAGTGTTTCTTGCAAGTATCCACATCAAAGTTTGCTAGAAATTTTTTTCCCAAAAGCATCTTTGTCAGTATTGGTGGTGGACCATAGATCTCAAAGAAATCCACCTGGAGACTCCACTAGCCTTCATTTTTGTTTCAACCATTCTTCATGTTAGCAAAACTCCTAGAGAGGTCATCTATCCAAAAATAATTGCAACTATCATCCTCTCTAAACTTTGAATTTGAAATCTGGCTTCACGAAGAATCAATACCAGATCTCATCCAGACCATAACCCAGAAAAGATTTTGTGGAAAACTTCTGAAACTGGTAACTTAGCTACTGATAGGTCCATCCATAAAGCAAGCTTTGTACCTGAACATCTTACATCCTTGCAGGATTCCTAGTTCGACTTGAGTTCAGCAAAAACCCTTTTTAAAAGCAAGTCACAAAGTAAAATCAACTTTGACGATCTTGAGCCCTTAGATTTGCAACAAAGTCCTAGTAGAGAAGTCTCACCTACTACACCTCCTGACTTTCAGCTTCTCCACCACTTTGGCTCTTACCACCCCAAATCTGCTCAGAATCAATTCACAGGTCCAAGTACCTCTGTCACACCCATTTAGACCACCACTGTTCAAATCACTTCATCTCACCCTACAAGCCCTTATACTGTAAATCTACCATCAACTCCCTCCATGGCAGCTTGGTATGTACCCTTGGTATTACCACAGCCTTTGGCACCTTTGCAACATGACTACCAATCCAAAATCCCACACTTCACCGGAGTTGAGGCTACTACCTCCCAACAACATGTAGATAGAATTAGTGATGCCTTTGAATACATGGAAATAGAAGACAAGACCATAAGAATGAGGATGTTTACCCAGAGCCTGGGGGGAGAACCCAAGAAATGGTTTAAGAGCTTAACTCCTAACAGTATACACGATCTCCCATCACTCTACCAAACCTTCATAAATAGCTGGGAAATTAGAAAAAACCCCATTCAAATCCTTTCTGAGTATGACAATCTTAAAAGGGATAATGGGGAAAGTGTCCAAGACTACTGCACTAGGTTCAATAGTGTTTATAATTCCCTCCCGCCTCACTTCAAACCTCCACTTGGCTCATCCTTAGCAAAGTTTCCCGAAGGTTTCGACCCATACATGACATATTAGCTAAGAGACAAGGACCCCGCAGCTCTAGAAGAGATGCAAAAACTGGCTATGAGTGCAGAAGCCAACCTAGCTGAAAAGAGAGCTAGGATGATATCAGAGAAGAAAGTCACATACTGTGATGAGGTCGCCCCTTCAGTCTCTTCCTCAGATCCTAGAATAGATAGCCTGGTTAGATCCATTGATAATATGTGGGAAAAGATAAGTGAAAGAGCACCTCTTAGGGACAACTAGCCAAACCCTCAAAACAGGAACTGGAACCAAAAGTTTAGAAGAGACCAACCTCAAAATAAACCAAGGGAAAATTAACAAAAAATCAGGCCACCTTTCAATGAAAAATATGTTGATGAGGAAGAGAGGGATACAAAACCAATTGATGAAAGTCATTTAAACTTAATAGGTTTTGATAACGAGGGTGAGGTTTTCCTCACAGAAGAAGAACAAGTTTTATTCACCCCAAATCAAAGTGAATAAAATTATGAGGACCCCGAAGATCCTGCTATAGGATTTCAGAATTCCATAATAGAAGCTCATAGGCAGTATGATCTTAGGAGTAAGAAAAACCAACACAACTCTAAGAAAGGTAGCTCAGACACTGCTATTACTAAAACCCCTGATACCATTCTTAAAAGAGAAGTGGATAGTAACAAAATCATGGCCAAGAAAACTGACCAAAATAAAGATAAAGCTATTCAGACCAGCCTTGGCCCAAACTGTCCTAGTACCTCTACTAAGATTCTCGAGATGGTTCTGTTGAACAAAATCTAGAATCAAAGTCAGAAAATTAAGAACATAGAGAAAGTCATGGCTGGAAAAACTGAAACAAGTCTATCTAAACTACAAGCACCCTTTAGTTTTGAAGGGGAAATCACCAAAATTAAGATCACCATACCCCTCATGGAACTTCTTGCCAAAATCTCTTACAAATCCCAAGTGATAAAGGTCCTGAACATAGGAAATGATGCAGATACCCTACATCTAGCTGATGATACCCCTAAAGTGTTGTTTGGTCCAAAAATAGAAGGGAAATTCCAAGAAGGAACCACTCTTCCCTTTTACATCAGTCTGAATATACATGACCAAATCCTACAGAATGCCATGCTGGATTCCGAGGCCTCGCACAATCTCATGCCAAAAGTTGTGATGGAAAGATTAGGCCTAGAAATAGCAAAACCTTATAAAGACTTATATTCATTTGATTCAAGCAGAGTCAAGTGTCTAGGCCTGATCAAAGACCTTTGTTTTAGTTTGGCCCAAATACCTGCAAAGCACCTGATCATGGACATAGTGGTAGCATACATCCCTCCAAAGTACAGAATGCTTTTATCCAGAACTTGGGGGGCCAAGCTTCAGGGAAATATTCAACTTGATATGTCCTATGCCACTATTCCTCTATTTAACCAAACTAGAATACTCTATCGGGAATCACACATGAAATATATGGTCAGCAGCCAAGAAAGGCCAGATAACATCCCGATGTACTCCTTGCATTCAGATCTGAATTCATTCATTTTACGCACTAACGAAGACATTGAGGAACAGTTAGGATAATTTGAAACAAAATTAGGCGCACCATATCAGCCACCCCAGGTTCTCTATGATGATCTGGACACTCAAAATTATCATGATCCTGAGCAGTTATGTCTTTAGGGAAGAGAAATTGATTTCCTAGAAACAGAAATAGAGCAGAAAGCAGAAAACATTGCACACCATCAAGAAAATTGCTCAAACCATAGACAAACATCAGCAGTAACATCAGGAGACTGTTTCAGAACATAGGCACTATAAGACTTGCATATTACAAACCTTTTTGGAAATCAGGGGCAAGGGAGCTTAATGTTCTTACCATACCTGAATGATTTATCATCTCATAACTTTACCCCCTCAAAGGAAACCTTGACTATAGCCACAACAGCTAAAGATCCAGGAAAAATGCCTGATAAACTTCTTATGAAAGCATATGATGACTACAGTCCAAATATACCTGAGTTGTTTGGACTAGCTAAAATTCTATCACTCCACCAAAGACTTAGAACTGCTAGAATTTGCAAGATTGTTCAAGATACTACTGCATGTAGGGAAAACAGTGAGAAGCACTATGACACTGCCATCACTTCAAGAAACAACTTCGACAAAAGAAAATACAAAAATCTTGACCAAACATCAATAATCAAAGACAAGACAGCTGGATATAGGATCTGTGTTGATTTTAGAAACACAAATACACACCCTTGGGACAGAAATTATATCCTTCCTGCTCAAGACCATACTATACAAATGATAGGTGCTTCTAATCATGTGTCTTTACAAAATGATGTTTCAAGGTATCACCAAATAATTCCTTTGCAAAGCAAACAGATCAAAGAATTTTTCAAGTATGCTGGAAGTAGTTCCATTTTCAAACCCAGAATTACAAAACCACCAGACAACAAAGACATGCTCCTGAAAGCCATGTTTTCAGTTTTAAATTTCTGCATTATGATGTACCTTGATGATGTCATCATATTCTTCAAAAATGACAAAGAATATCTGCATTATTTGAAAAAGATGTACAACAAAAGGAGAAGTGGAGATCAAAGGTATAAATAAGTACAGCGGGAAGACACGGGGTTGTTTAGAGATTCATGCACGAATCCTTATGTTATGCTTGCAAGAGAAAATTTCACCATTTTCAGGATTTCTAGTTCCAGATTTTTCAATCATTATATATATCATTGTTTGAAGAAATAAATAAAAAAATATAAAATTCAAAAAAAATATAAAAATAGAAAAAGAGGGCAGTTTGGAAAACAGCAATAGAGCCCCGTGTTCAAAAAACAGTCATTCTTAAAGCGCGCAAGTCTAATGCCGCTACTAGCGCTCAAAAATGTCTTGTTCAGTTATCTAGCCTAATCATAACTGAACATGTTTTAAATTTATTTGCTGATAAGTTAGTGAGAGAAGAGATAGTCAAATTATGTAAGCTTGACTTGTCAAAGAAAATAGATTAGGAAAAGATACTGGTTCCACATGCTCAAAACAGAACCAAAGAAGAAAACAGGGATGAAAAACAAACTGTGTATCCTAGTCTTGATTTTTCTAAATTTAATTTTTATGCAAAATAATATTTGTGTGTAGCTCGTCTTTCATGCCACATGTACATGATAAATCAGACCGTCTAATCCTAATTTGGTCATTTTTCAATTTCATGTTTCAGATTAGAGAATGAAATCCTTTCAAACAGCTTAATCTTGACAGTCAATCTAGCATAGGTAGAGAAACAAAGGATTTCATCAGTTTAATTTGAACTCCTGGCGGACATAAGTGTAGAATTAGATAGTGTCATTTTTCAAAAATATTATGCCAAAGGGTTGCTAGTCCAAATGAACCCGAAAGAATAAAAAATGTTAGGAAATGTAGCTGGGTAGGTAGAAATGACTTTGATGCTAATCATGCTGTCAATTTTAGAAATAGCATCAAGGAAGAAATAAATTTGCACCAATGGATAAAGGCAGTGGTTTTCAAAAGCCAGAGATTTGAAATTATGGATACCCTTTGAAAAGGAGCTGCCCTCCCCAAATGGAACCACTGTTAGTCATCGGTATTTTTCACCTGTTGATGATGACTAGTTTCTTAAGCTAAGTTTTCTAGAAGTTGATCTCCATACTTTCAAATCTGTCATCTAGTAAACACCCCTAAACAATTTTTTTCCTCCTACCCATTCCGATCAGCCTATGATGAGAAAAAACCTATTTGCCAAGTCCTATCTAGTTTCAGCCATATAATCTTGTCCATGAGCTGTCATAGCTAAAGGTTATCTGCTGTCATTTACCCTTATTTCTCAAGCCATTCATTATCCAACTATGCACAAAGTTTCTGCAACCTTATCCTTGATTATCTATCATGTAAAGATCTGATCATACCAAAGAAAAACACTCATAATCTGTCAAGATCGCCCCTAAGTTAGGTAGTGGCACTTTAGGGAATCCTTTCCTTAGCAAAAACACCCTGAGCCAAAAGCCTTTGTTCAGTACCATCCAGCCCTGGATTAGCGCCTAATCTGGAAAAACAAATCTTCATTCATCCATAGGTCGCGCCACTAAGAGGTCATTATATCTCAGTCCGAAAGAAATTCTACAAAGATCCAAAACAAAAGAAGATAAGTATGTTCACTGTCTAAAAGAACATGCTTAAGGTCAAGAAAAATATCCATCAGACCCCAAAGAAGCTCTTCAGAGTTCAAAGTCATTTGTTTTTTACATCTCTGCAGGGGTGTGATTGTAACAATGACCAATGTGTAAAAGAGAAAAAGAACAAGGTCAAAAGAGTCCTGCATGCTGAACTATCTTGCCCTCAGTAAAACAAGTAAATTACAGTAAGTAAAGGGCTACTAATGGGTATAGTCTAAAATCCAAAGTTGCCTAAAGGAACAGAGCGCAGCCTCCAAGTCCTATGAATGAAAGGGCTTAATGTTTTGTTGATTAGCAGTATTCTCAACACCTCCTCCAAAAGGAAATTTCAACAAGCATCTGCAAATACAGTCAAGGGAGGTTAGTCAAAGGTGTCTAGCAAGAAAATACTCTACATATTTAAATCACATGGTTTCTAGTCTAAGGGTTCATGGGGATGTTTTACAAAGGATATGTATCTCAGATCATGTCTCACAAAGCAAATTGTCAATTTTCACCTTCTTGCCCATTTGATATGATACCAAGCAGACATGTGAATTGCAGAAAGGTAATACATTTTGGAAATAGATGAAATTTCATATCTACAGTGCTAACCTCCTTCAGAAGAGCAGATGGTTAGAAGATCAGTGTAACCTCCTTCATTAAAAGCAGATGGTTAGAAAATCAGGGTAACTTCCTTCATTAAAGTAGATGGTTAAAGGCACAGATAGAACCTCCTTCATTTAAAAAGCAGAGGGTTAAGTTGTCAATGTGTTTTCAGAAATTTTGAGTCACCTCTTTCTAAGAGATGGGCAAAGATGCATTAGCAGTTTTTCATATGGTTTTTTGAGCAACTTTCCTTTTTAAGGACAGGTTGACAAACAGTGATAAAACCGTAAGGGTTTATAGGTTGAAAAACCTATTTTACATCAAACAAAAGATGGCATTTTGATGTTAAAAGTCTCTTTTACTCTGTTTATAGAGACCTCCTCCAAAATGTGATAAGGGTGAAACTTGGGCTAAGGATAGCCTCATCAAAATGTCAAAGAAAACCTACATCGAAAGATAAGGAGAAAGGCCTCACACAAATCTGAAAGGCCATTTGTAAGCACTGCCATAATGGTTACATGACAAATTTTCCATTGAGGACTAATATGAGAAAAACACAGTTTTTATAGCCTTTTTATACCAATCAAAGTGCTACACTCACCTCTTTGCAAGACTAGCCAAAAACATCACAATGTCAAAAGGCCTCCTCCACAAATGAGCAGAGGGCCCACCATTGTTTGAAAATAGTCAAAGTGAAAAAGTGAAGAAAGGGGCCCTCCACAAAAAACATTATAGAAAAAACACAGTTTTCAAAAGACAAGGGGGGGGTTTTCGAAGTTTAAAAAGAGGAGAAGTTCGTTAAAAAGGCCCTCATTATCAAGTTTTAAAACCCGAAGCATACATTCATTAGCCTCCTCACTGAAGAAAGGAAGCGTTTTTCGGGCAAATTTGAAGTTTTCAGGCTCAAAACTCTGCGCGGCGTACCTGTACACCTACACGGCGCACCTATGAGTGCCCAACTGAAGCATTTACACTAAGGCGCAGCGCGCCTATAGCTGCGTGTGGGATGCCTGTGCCAACGGTCACTGGGCGCCCAAGACGGACCTGACACCTCCTCTGCATGGTGCATTCAGCTCTAAACACCTGCTCGTTCACCTGCCTTGAACAAACTTCTTTGAACGCTGCACCAACAATCAACATGGTCCACAAACTCATTTTCAAGGTATTTCCTTGCTTCTTAGTCAGATTTGGAGTTCGAGAAGGGTTGTTGCTGAGATTTCATAGATGAAAAATGGTTAAAGGGAAGGGGGTTAAATATGCCAATTTAAAAAGTTTGTTTGTGCTTTAACATAGCAAAGAATATGTGAAATCTCCACAAACACAAAACAGAGTTGGTAGAAGATCTAGTAACCAGCTTGAAGGAGTATTTTTAATAGTGTTTTTCATAAACACCTTTTGCTTCAAATTTTCCCAGAAGATCATTGGCTCCAAAGAACACTTTGTTTGCTAATCAAAAAGAGAAAACAGTGATTAGAGGATAAGGTCTTTTGTCTTCTTCAAAGAGTTCTTCTTTCTGCATGTTACAAAGGATTAAAAAGCAAAGTTCAAAAGTGAATGTGTTGTGTGTCAAAATCAAAGGAAAGTTGTCTTCAAAATCCACAAATATTCCTTATAAAAACCTTCATTCCTCAAAAACACAAATGTTGAAGGGATGAAATGGTTTTTTATTCAACTCATACATATTTGATAAACTACAGAAAACAGTGATCCTTAAGGGAGACAGATTTTATTTTGACAAGCCTATTACTCAGTAACAAGGGGGTGCTTTTATATTTTGGAAAAATAATAATCATCCATGGAGAGGCAGTCTTATTCAAAAAGCAGAAATAGTGTTTTCTAAAAGGATACAGTCTATATTTTAGATCAGTCCATTAAACAGTGCTACCAAAAGAGACATTGTTTTTCAAAGGGACACATTTGTTTCTTCAAACAACCATAGTAAACAGTGATCTGAGGAGAAGGATCTCATATTGTCAAAATCAAAAGAGTTGTTTCATTCGAACAAGTTTTTGGGCTGACTAAGGAAAAACTTGCTTTTTCTCGAAGGGTAAAGGGTGTGTTGATTGGAGATTTATCTCAGTAAAAATTTGAGATAGTTTGCCTTGGTGGATCAACCAAGGATCTCAAAAGCAAAATGCCTCCTAGGCAAGATAGCAGAAGTGGTCCTCACAAAAGGTATGAACCTTTTTCAACTCAGGAAGTGAATGCCTCTCCTCCAGTACTTTTTAACTTTCATGAAGTAGGATGTTTGGAATTTTTTCAAAAGGTTCAGGAGGTGAAAATTTATCTTCCCTTGACACATCTATTTGCTTTAAGGCTGCAAGGGAATCATGTTCATCTAGCAGGTTTAGACTTCAAGCTCTCTCCTAGATGTATCTCTAGAGCTACCAAAATTCCATATGTCGAAGAAAAATGGTTCAAGCAGAGCTACCTAGATTCAGATCAATACAAACCCTTCTTGAAAACAGAACATCGGGATGCATGCCCATCTATCTTTCCTTTTTCTTATTTGTTGACTAGTTATGCTCCTCTCATGAAGATCATCATGAAATATTTCACATGCGAAGGAAGGTTTTCCCGGGTATATGCTTATCATATCAAGCTACTCATGCACTTCACAAGAACCCAATTGCTAAACCTACCCTTTTTCCTCTATAGAAGCACTGACAAGATGGCTTCTACTGTTCAAAAGAAGCCTTCCTCTCAGCAGCAAGCTTGTCTTTTCCATCATTCCCTTATCAAGATTGTCATCCTCCATCAACTTGAGAAAAAGGGAGTTTCTTGGGACTCTTTTATCTCACATCCCGATTTCACCACTGCTTCTTAATCCCATGCGCCTCCTTCACCATCCACTCATCATCTTTCTCCTTCTTCTAGTAAACCCACTCCTAAGAAGAAAAAATCTCCTATGATTGATCAAGAAGAAGAGCATAGTGAGAAAGAGAAAAATAGTGATGAAGAAGAGCACAGTGAGAAAGAGCAAAACAATGAAGAAGATAAAAGTGATAAGGAGGAACCAAATGAAGAATCCAAGCACAGCAGTGAGCATGAAGAGGGAAATGATGAAGAGGTGGAACAGGTTGATGAAGAACACAGCAGTCACAAAGAGGAAAATATTGGCAGCTCACACAGCAGTGAGCATGATAATGATGAAGCACAAAACATTGAGGATACAGAGCCTAACAGTCCTGAAGAAAGCAGGGACAAAAGTGAACAAGGCAGCCCTCAAGGAGACATGCAAAGTGACAGCCAAGGCACTCATGAGGAAGGTCAAGACAGTCCTCAAAGGGAAACTTATGGTGAAAAACAGGAAAGCCCACCAGTCAGCAAGGATGATGACAAACAAAGCCCAAGCAGTGAGCATCCTAAAGAAGGTAGCCTTTAAAAAGAGGAAAACAGTGACAAAGATGATGAGGGGAGTAGCAAAGGCAAAGGCCAAATAGAGCATGTGCTAGCTGCCTCTCCTAGGCAAGGGGCCATGCTTTCTTCTCCAAAGGTAACAAAGCCCCGAACATCAATAAAGAAAGTGGCTCAAATTGTAACTCCAATTGTTACTAGAGCACTCTGAAGCAAAGGCAAGTTGCCCAAACAATCCATTGTTGAATTACCAAAGAAGAGGAGAATCAAGAAGGCCACCCAAGACAAGGGAAAAGAGAAGGAGGAAAGCCTCAAGGACAAGAGAAGACCAAGGCATCAGCATAGAGATGATGGATTCACTCATAATCATGATCAACATCACTCTATGGGTAGCTTATTTTTACACAAGTTTGATGGGTCATCCACTAGTTCTACCAAAGCATGGGTAGAAAAACTGGATATCTACTTTTAGTTGAATAAATTCCTAAGATGGAAGCTATCAATATTGCAACGCTGCACTTTGAAGGTGAAGCACACAACCGGTGGTTCCATGGGTTGTCTACATTGGTTCAGCCAATGTGACTGCCTATTCTGAGTTCACTAGAAGACTGGTGGAGAGGTTTGACAGAAAGGATCTAGAAGCACCTTTCATGAGCCTTGCAAAGTTGAATCAGTCAAGCAATACAGAGTCTCACATCTCTAAATTTTTGAGATTATCTGTTATGGTTCCTGATTTGTCTGCAGCAAGGAGGGTGTATATGTTCATCGATGGCCTAGATGAACCTCTGCATGGGTTGGTTAAATCTACCAAGCCCACTACCTTGCATGATGTCATTGACAGGGCTAGAGACCTTCAATATTCCTTGCCAAAACCAAAGGCAAACTTCCAGAACAAGCCCTCTTTTCCTTCTAAAGGAAAGGAAGAGAAAGTTGCTCCTTCAAAGGAGAGCTCATACAAGAAGCCTCTTGATGATGAAGTCCGAAGAGATCTAAGAAAGAGGAAGCTATGTTTCTCTTGCCAAGAACCATGGGTACCTATACATAGATGTGTTGCTGGTAAAGCACATTATATAGAGGTCTTCTCAAACCTTGAATAAGATGAAGATGATAAGCCAAGGAGGGGTCACAGTGCTGACAATGTTGGAAGAGATCCAACACCATCAGGAGATAGGAATGAAGCATTTTCTCCTATTGGAGGAACTCTTGCATCCTTGAGGGGAGTACCTAAGTACTTGACCTTAAGATTTCAAGGTTCAATCATGAATTAGAGGGTTTCTTTATTGATTGATAGTGGGGCTACCCACAATTTCATTGATGCCCATCTTGTGCAAAGGAGGGCAATACCCACTGATACTTTTGAGGGATTCTCTGTTTTCGTCCCAAGAGATAGAACAATGCAATGCATGCATGATGTCCCATCACTTTCAGTCACCATGGGATCCTATAATTTGGTGGATCACTTCTTTGTAGTTGACATACCAGACACCAATGTTATTTTGGGTGTTCAATGGTTGATTACATTGGGGAGATTCACCATTGATTGGGAGGCTTTGCAAATGGAATGGGTGGACAAGAAGAGTGGTGCACCTCAAATGATCAAAGGCATGCATACTTACCCCTCACACAACACTTCCACATAAAAAAAAAAGATGGATTTGCGCAGTGGAAGCCAGGACCTCACTATCCCTTCTATCATGTTCATGAGATTTTTTCAAGGGACACTCTTATCTAGTGGAAAACCACCTGGGAGGCCACCTGATTCAGTTTTGGTGAGATATCTCTCACTACTTGATGCTTCAAAATCATATCCAGGATGGATGGGAGCATTAGAAGACATAGCTATAGCGTTGGAAGGCTTGGGCAAGCACAAGAAGGAGGGAGATTTCCTTCTCTCATCATCATCACCCACCTTCACTTCTGATTCTGCGTTGTTGGAGGAGAAGAAGGGAAGGTGTATCCTTCCTACTTACACCTTTGGCATAAGAGATGTAAAAGAATAGATCAGCAACATGGCAGGCATTCCTATTGATGCATCACCAACGCTGTCATTGTTGGGGAGTGTAGATCTATATTGGAAATCCCAGCTATTGGTGGATTATTCCAAATATCTTCACACTTGTATGATAATTGATGACCAGCTACATGAAGAGAGCTATCTAGTCCATGAAGGAGTCATCTATCATCATGATAGGATCTTCTTACCTAGAGCCTCCAAGCTCAAGGAGAGCCTGATGCTACAAAGGGCCTACAAAGAGTTATGTTTTAGCCCTACCTATTCTATGAAGATCTACAACACTATCATGAGATGCTTTGAATGGGAAGGCTTTGGAGGAGAGCTACATCAGCATTTTCTAGAATGCATGAACTATGTGGAGTTGGGGTAGCCAAAAGACTCTATGCAAGATTCATTTCATCCATTTCTTCCTTATCTTGAAAGGGGAGAAAAATCTATGCACAATTCCGTGTATAGGAGAGACATTGTTGGTGAAAAATCTGATCATGTAATGCAAGTTTCATTTTATGATTTGACATATTCTTTCACCATGTTTATGCAGGAAATGACTCCAAATAGGAGTGTTGTATCATGTAAATCTCATGGCAAACATTGGGCCACTAAAATTTCTGAACTTGGCCACTCCCTTGTTGTACAAAAGGAGATTATCTTTCATGATAGGTGCTTCCCTAAGGCACAAACCATATCTCACATTTTCAGCCATGGTGAGATGACTTGTGCAGTAAGTAAGTGGTGGGGAAACCACTTACCATACCCTTATCTAATGCAGGTAGGAGATGCACTACGCTGGTACCATATATGGGACTATGACCCACCTCCTCATGCTCAAATTTATGTTTGTGTATATGTAATTATGCTTCCATACTTGGATGATATAGTTGTACTTTTTATGGGCTTGTATGGAGGGAGTATGGAAAGTTTGTATGTACCACATGGGATGGAAACTCTATATGTACCTCATGCTACATTCTTTAGAGAGAGTATTGGTCCCACCATGTTTGTTTCTGTTGAGTTCTTGACTACTTGTGGGATGGATTATGTACATCTCATGATGACTTTGGAGGAACAATTCATGGAGGCTTGGATTGGTGAACACCTAGATTGTGAGGAGAGCTTGATCTTTGATAGTGTCACCAATGGAGGAGAAGAAGTGTTGCAGCACTCACCCTATCAATTGCTTTAGGACAAGCAACATTTTGGAGGGGAGGACTGTAATATTCCTAATTAGCCCAAGCTAATGGAAATATACAATTTTGTTTCAATTTTCTGTTTCATGAATAAAATTGTAAAGGAGGATCAATAAAACTCCTAATCAGCAAAATAAATCAATGCCACATGTGAACATAGCTAAATCTAGGCTATTTACATAAGCACACTTAGGTGTGAAAGATATTGGAGCACTTGACCAAGTCAATCAGGACCAAATCAACAGCGATGTCTAGATACAATGAACCTCCTAGATGCACAGCGCAGTTTTAGTTGGAGGCTACTCATGTGAATGGAGCTAAATCATTGAGATGGTTTAGGGTTTGACAAGGCTTTCATCCTATAAAAGGAAGAGGAGGACAGCAGAAGAAGGTTGTTGATTGAGTATATTTCTGAATATATATATATTTTTTTAGACATATATCATTCTCTGTTGTTTAGCTGAGGATAGTGTTGTTTAGCACTAGGGTGTTCCTGTTCGGGAATCCCACCTCTTCCATTGAGTAGCTCTTGGAAGAGTCTTGCTGATCTCATCCATTATCAGGCATTTGGCCAATCTCATCTTCCAATTACAATGCAGATCCTATTGAGGGTTTGGTTGTCCTTGTAAGCTGCAGCAAGTGGAGGCTAGATCTGTTCAGATCTAGGCCATTATAGGGCCTCTTTTCACTGGGAAAGTACTCTATCCCATTGGCAAGAGATTTATGGACCTTTGGAGCTGCATTTTCAAATCTTGGCATCAGGCCAATCCAGTGCTAGAGCCTACAGCATAGTTTTCCTTCCAGGACTGCGTTATTTGCAAGAAGGAAGTTGCAGGGTGTTTTGACACACATTTGGAGGAGAGATCTCTGGTGTTGGGGTTCTTCCCTTAACTATGGTGATCCATGGATTAGACTTCTAATCCATATTCTGTTCAGATATGATCTACTTCTATTTTATTTATCTTTAGAAATTTCTGAATACTACTGCAGATCTACAATTTTAGATCTCAGATCTACTCTCTGTGTTTCATGTTTTGATTAAAACCCCAAGGGGAATTTGTAAAGGAGCTCTTCTAGTGTAAAGATCTGAAATAGATATGATCTTTCGTACATAGATCTGCTCTAGATCTGGAGTGTAATATACAGCTATTGTAGCTCTTAAAAATATTGTTGTCAAGCTATTTTTCAGTCAATGCATGTGTTGCAGCCCCTCTTTTTGAGGAATTTCTTCTATTCTTGTCTTCTACATTCTATCATACATTGTATGGGCCTCATTATGGATCTGATTTGTTGCTGTATATATGAATTTTGAGCCTTCTTATTGGTCTCCTATTTTTTCTCTCAAAAACTATTTTATTTTCCTGCAGTATTGTTGCATATTGTTGCAGCCCCATTCTTGGGTGTTTTCTAGCCATACTAGGTGTGGGAGGTATGTTTACCTCACCTAGTTTGATTTGTTCTTGCTCTCCTTTTGGATTTAGATGCTAGATCTATAGATCTAAGGGATCCTAGGGCTGCAAACTCATTTCAGTGCACATACTTCTGAAAAATGTGTTATTCCAGCAAGTATTGTTGAATCTTCCCTTTTGGGGATATTACAGGATGGCAGTAAATTTATAGGAGAGGGATGGTAGTTTAGGATTTAATGAACTTGAGATCCACTTATGATGGGAGGATGAGCTCAATGGATAAGAGGTGAAGTATACAAGGTAGGATCAAATAGGAATCGAGCTTCTTATGCAAGTTAGATAGTTAAATAATCCCTTGGAAGCTTCTAGAAGAGGAAGCTTCAGAAATCTTTTTAATTTTCCCGAATTTCTAGAAGCATTGCACTTTCTAGAATCAGTGCACCCCCAACAAGGAGCCACTAGTGCTGACCAGCGTTGGTGCAAAAAGGAGCAACCAACCCTAAACGCATGTGGCTAAAGGAGTAGGGTGTGTTTGGGCTTAAAAGCATTGATTTTTAGCAGTTAGACCTAGAAACTCAGACATTTGGAAAGGTCATGCTTAGGGCTTTGTGTAGGTATGATGACAACATGTTTACAGATGTGGATTGATAAGGTTTGTAGGCTTATTGACTAGATGTGAAAAAATGGAATATAACACATATTTCATGAATATTTTAAGGCTATTCTTTAAATGTTTGCGATGTATGTTGCTTTCATTTGTACTAAGGAAATTGAACTATTTCGGTGGCTTTGGTACTCATCTTGTTGAAGGTGTGATGAATTTTCTTTAACAGAAGTTGCTTCCTTGTGAATTATTTTGTTGGTTGATCAATGATTCATTCATATGTATATGCTCGTGTGCCTTTTCTATATTATTACTATTACTTGTCTTTAAAGGGCCCACTTTTCTCTTCCCTTTCGGTAGAAGGACCTTGATACTTTCCACAGCTAAAAATTTCACAAGGCATACTCACTTGTTGATCCAAAACACCTATGTATTACTCTCTTTTGTTGAACTTTGTAGCCAAGGAAAATATACAAGGATACATAGTAGTCAGGTTGATACTTCAGATGGAGCTCCTACTCCAAACAGTGTGAGGTCTAATTGGGACTTCACATCAAGGAGACCCCCTTGGTTGATGGATTTCCAGCACCATCAACAAATTGTAATCTCCCTCTTGATCCTTGCCACATTTCAGAAATCCTTAAAGTCATTGGAAGTTTACTTAACCCTTGAAGTCATTGGAGGTGTACTCACCCCCTATGTTTGACCTCAAGACCTTGATCTTCTCACATGATCAAGTGATCATGTCCAAGTTGAAAAAATGCTCAAAATGGAACTACTCGTAATTGGTTGTAATATCAACGATCGAAAAGGCCTCATCACTGCGATTCTAGCACCGTGAACGGGACTCAAATCCGACGTCGTATGTGAAAGTTATGCAGGTTTGAAGTGTCCAGTATCCTTCAAAAAATCAGTTGACCAAAGTTGACTTTTTGACTTTGGAAAATTTTTAAAAAATATATTCTTTGGAATATTCCTTGTGGGTGAATTAGACTTTGACAAGTGTCAGAAGCTAATTTTCTGTTTGGTTGACTTTTTTGGGGTGGACCAATCAGGAGCTGCCACGTGGCAGGCCTGGAGGCCGCCACATGGCCCCCAGGCCGGAGTTGGAAGGCGTATCAAAATTTTTGTAACTTCTGAGGTTTGAACCATGAACCTCGTCCTCACAAATTGTATGCAATACCATTATGCCACGCATATAATTCTTAACATGTAATGATGGCGGTGTATATTTGAAGTTTAAAACTGTAATGGGTGGAAAAATACATGGGGCTAGCCCCTTAGGGCTAGCCCGATCCACCATATGTTCAAGCGCTCGTGACCTGACCCTTACCTTTGTGGTTGACAGTGGTGGGTTTGGGCCGCATGTGCTAGTGCCTTACCACATTATATATCACGGTTTAAAAAACCGTTAGCACGGAACAATGCCACCGCTCAAGGTTCCTCTTGGCAGAGTTTAACACGCCAGTTTAAGAAACCGTTAGCCCAACGGTTTCCGAACTTAAAAATTAATTGCCACGGTTAGTGGGTCCGCTAGATCTGGATGGCGCACCCAAATTTGGGGCTTTTCTCCATATGTAACTCCAGCTATCTGCATTTTCTCTACATTTGGTGGAGTTTATTTAGGGAATATTGGGCAAAATTGGTTTTGGTCATATCTCCCTCAATATTCAACCAATTTGGATGAAATTTTAGTCAATTTTGGGTTTCTTGAGAATTATGGAGTGTTTGGGACAAGTTTCAAAGTGAACAGGGGTGTTCTTCAGCCATTTTTTCTTCAGAAAAGAGGAAAGAGCCACTAGGGCCATCAGGGAGATGGAGCTGTATTGGGTTGTATTTCACTGTTTGAGGTGAAAAAAAAGCCATTTTTAGCTTATTTCTATCTTATGAATTCAAATTCACAATGATTTTTGCCTGTTTAGGCATATATTTCACTGTATAACCATTTTGAGCAACTTAATAGAGCAAGGACATGCCCATTGGGAGCCTTGGACCCAGCAGATGTAGCCCAGGAGGGGTGAACTGCCTAATCAATTTGTTGTGTTATGCTATGGTGAATTTCTCTTGCTGTGTATTTCTGATATAATATTTTAAATAGTAAACTTAATTAACATTTCCTCTCACAAAAACTCAGAAACAATTACCAAAAACATTTTGTTTAACTTGCAAGACATGGAGAATACTTTGCACACTTAATTAAATGGAAATGGATACTTTTCATAGCATTACAAATAGTTCCATTTTCACATCATTTGGTATCAGAGCTAAGGATTTGAGCCTTAGAAGCTAGAGTTTTACTCTGCATTTGTTCTTGTGAAAATATTTAGTTGATTGTTTGCAAGTTTTGATGCTTACTAGGCTTAAACTCAAGAGAGGTGAAGTACACTTGGTTAGTGCACAAAGTAATCCACAACCAAGAAGGGCTAGAGAGCCACCTCCAAGACCCATTAAAGAAGCCTCAAGAATTTCTTCAAGAGAAGGAGAAGCTCCTGAAGACATTGATCCCAAAGAAGAGGAATGGGTGTTCCGAAAGGCTCTCCTAGACATGACAAAGATGGTGAGGATACTCTACCAAGAAAGGAATGATAGGCTTGTAGAAGAAGGGTCTAGACACCAAAAAGAAGGAGAGGGTTCTTCAGGAGGAAATAAAAGTGATGACAAGTCAAAGAAAGGACATGGAGGTAATGGTGATCCACCATCCCCATCTTCATCCTCTTCCTCTACGTCGTCATCCCCAACTTCAGTGAATCAATCTCACAAGTCTAAAACCACTGGTAAAATTTAATTTTTAAAGATTGATGTTAAATTTGAGTTGCCTATGTTTAATGGTGAGGCCAATGTAGCGAAACTTGACAATTGGATAAGACAGTTGGAAGTTTACTTGAGGATACAAAACCTTCATGAAGACTACACAATGATTCAGTTAGCCTCTTTGAGAATGGAAGGAGCAGCATTGGTATGGTGGGAAGCCAAGACCAAGGATGAAATTAAAAAACATGGTAAGATCGCTTTATCATGGGCTGACTATATTTCCGCAATTAAGCAGCAATTTTATCCATTAGCTCATTTACAAAAGGTTATCATGAATTAGCAAAGTTTTAGACAACTTAAGGGACAAAATGTTCAAGATTACACTCAAGAGTTTAGACGAAGGGCTTTATTACTTGGAATTTATTTGCATAGCCAAGAGACTTTGCTGAAATATATAGGTGGTTTACACAGCTATCTTATACATACTATCCTTATGTTCAATCCTACTAGTCTAGACGAGGTTTGTGTTCAAGCCACGCATTTAGAGGCTAGAGGTAAACAATCTTTTGATGGGAATGAGGGTAGTGAATTTAAAGGTAAAGGAAGAAAGGAAATTTATTTTGTAAAAATTGTTCCAAAACAAGCCACGATGAAGACCATTGCTGGAAACTTCATTCGAAGCTGAAACCAGAAAAATTTAAAACCAAAGATAAGGCCAAAGAAAAGGGAAAAATAGTTGCAACTGTTGAACAAGACTTAGGGTCTTAATCAGGTGATGAAACTAAAAGCATAGCCATGATACTAAAGAACATAAAGGGGAAAGAGATTTTAAAGGAAACAAATCCCAGTTCTAGCACTTTAAACTGTCAATAGAAACTCCAAATGAAGAGAGGAGGATAGAGTTGTTTCATGTGAGGATAATCTCAAAACACACAAAGATAGACACATTATTTGATAGTGGGTCACAAGAAAATCTCAACTCAGAAGACTTATTCAAGAAGTTGAAACTTGAGACCATTCCACATCCAAAGCCATATCCACTTGGATGGATTTGCAAGGATGTTAATTTACAAGTCTCAAGAAAGTGCATGTTGCGCTTCACCATAACAGCTCATTATGTTGATTTGGTTGAACGAGATGTAGTACCACTTGACATTACAGGTGTGGTGTTTGGTAGTCCATACTTATATGATAGAAAAGCGATATTCCATCGCCATGAGAATAAGTACCATTTGTTCAAGGATGGTAAGGATTTTATTGTGAGAGCACATCAAAAGAAGCTAGAATCATCTTTAGTGAATGTAGGGCAATTGAAAAGGCTTGTCAATGCAAGTCAAAATCTGACTTTATTGATGATTAAGCAAAAATATTTTGTACATAATCCTTTTCATGTTATTGCTGATGTAAATGATGATATGTCTCAGTCTGAGTCGTCTTTGGAAGAAGATGACAAGATGTTGCAGAAAGTGTCTTTGGTGTCGATCGGTGCAGAGAACAAAGTGTCGGTGCAAGGTGGTGCAAAAATCCAAGAGAGGGTAAAGCATGCAAGCAAAGGGGGCACAAATTTCAGCATGGGTCATTGTTGGTTTCAAAATGGCAGATTGGTATGGCGAGAAAACTTGGTTGGGAAGCGACACGAGTACATGGCTCATTCGGAAAAAATTCTCCAAAAGGACAGTTGGCAAGGTGAATCTCAATTTCAGTTTCCTTTGAAGAAATACCATTGTAGGAACAGTATGATTTTTGCAAATTTTAGTTTTTATTCTGCAAATTTCAAAACTTTGCATCATGACTCAGTCAAGGTTAGCAACAGTCGGTCAGCGGATTCAAGGAAGAATTTATCTTTTTATGAGAAGCTCAATTTAATGAAGTCGGGAAAATTTCAATGGTTCAAGGTTGGAAGAGTGGAGAATCAATCTTCTCATCTTCAATCTCTATAATTCGGAGAGATTTTGGGGTCCAAAAGCTTCCCATTTGGGAGGTGTGATCAGGTGATCATGTGCAAGTTGAAAAAATGCTCAAAAGTGGAACTGCTTAGAATTGGTTGAAATCTAAACGACCAGAAAGGCCTTGTCACTTCAATTCTGGCACCATGAATGGGACTCAAATCCGACGTTGTATGTGAAATTTATGCAGGTTTGAAGTCTCCAGTATCCTTCAAAAAATCAGTTGACCAAAGTTGACTTTTTTACTTTGGAAAAATTTTAAAAAGAATATTTTTTGGAATATTCCAAAGAATATTCCTTGCAGGCGAATTAGACTTCAGCAAGTGTCAGAGGCTCATTTTTTGTTTGGTTGACTTTTTTGGGGCGGACCAATCAGGAACTGCAGCGTGGCAGGCCCAAAAGGCGCCACATGGCCCCCAAGCCAGATTTGGAAGGCATATCAAAATTTTTGTAACTTCTGAGGTTTGAACCATGAACCTCGTCCTCACAAACCACACGCAATACCATTGTGCCACGCATATAAGTCTTAACATGTAATGATGGTGGTGTATATTTGAAGTTTAAAACTGTAATGGGCGGAAAAATAAATGAGGCTAGCCCCTTAGGGCTAGCCCGATCCACCATATGTTCAAGCACTTGTGACCTAAGCCTTACCCTGGAGGTTGACGGTGGCAGGTTCGGGCCACATGTGCCAGCTCCTTACCACATTATATGTCACGGTTTAAAAAATCGTTAGCGAACAATGCCACCGCTCAAGATTCCTCTTGGCAGAGTTTAAGACGCTGGTTTAAGAAACTGTTAGCCCGACGGTTACGGTGGTCTTTAATGTGACCATATGAACTTAAAAATTAATGACCATGGTTAGCGGGTCCGTCGGATCTGGAGGGCATGCCCAAATTTGGGGCTTTTCTCCATATTTAACTCCAGCTATCTGTATTTTCTCCACATTTGGTGGAGTTTGTTTAGGGAATATTGGGCAAATTTGGTTTTGGCCATATCTCCCTCAATATTGAACCAATTTGGACGAAATTTTGGTCAATTTTAGGTTTCTTGAGCATTCTGGAGTGTTTTGGATAGGTTTCAAAGTGAACGGAGGTGTTCATCGGGCATTTTTTCTTCAGAGAAGAGGAAAGAACCACCAGGGCCATCAGGGAGATGGAGTTGTATTGGGTTGTATTTCACTGTTTAAGGTTAAAAAAAAACCATTTTTAGCTTATTTTTGTCTTCTAAAGTCAAATTCACAGGATTTTTTTTCCTTTTTAGGCATATATTTCACTGTATAACCATTTTTAGCAACTTAAAAGAGCAAGGACATGCCCATTGGGAGCCTTGGACCTGGCAGATGTAGCCCAAGAGGGGTGAACTCCTCATTAGTTTGTTGTGTTATGCTATGGTGAATTTCTCTTGCTATGTATTTTTGATATAATATGTTAAACGGTAAACTTAATTAACATTTCTTCACACAAAAACTCAGAAACAATTACCAAAAACATTTTGTTTAACTTGCAAGACATGGAGAATACTTTGCACACTTAATTAAATGGAAATGGATACTTTGCATAGCATTACAGATAGTTCCATTTTTAGATCATCGCATGTTCAATTCTCCACGTGGGCCTTGAACTCCTAACGACTGAAGACCTCATCCTTGGTCTTCATGGAAAAGACGTAGGTTTTCCTAGAATAATCATCAATGGACGTGACATAGTATAGTGCTCCCTCCATTGATGCCACTTCCATTAGTCCACATGCATCTAAGTGTAGAATATCGAAGATCCCCTTGGACTTACTCACTGCTCAGAAAAGGAACCTTGTCATTCTTATAAGTGTGCATCCTCCACACACACCCTCTTAGTCAATACTGAAAACTAGGAGACTAGTGACAATCTCCCTCAAAATCGATAACCCCCAGTAGTGTAAGTGTCTGAACCTCCTATGTCATAACTCACACAGGTTGTCACTGTCAAGTGATAGTTCTTGTACAGGTTTTCTCGGAAACATGTATAAGTTGCTCTCTCTAAACCCAATAACCATTGTTGTGTCTGAGCTAGAATCATCTAGACGAATGAACACCTACCCATTCTTGAATATGACTACCTGCCATATGTCCTCAATCATTAAGACTAAGAACAAGTTCTTCTTCAGTCCTTGTACAAACATGTCCTTGGCTTTCAACATCCCTCTTGACTCTAGCTGGAACTTAATGGTTTCAACACGCTTCACTACATACCTAAGATCATCACAAAGCTACACATGAACCCCTAAGTCTTACTCCATCAGACTACTAAATAGTTCTTGTGATTTTTTCATATGGCATGATACACCACAAACCAAGTACCATGCACTCCTAGTGATGAGAAGAGACAAGACACCCATGATAAGTCCTTCTCAAACATTTTTGCAAACTCATCAAGTTGTGCCCATTCTTGTGGAAAATAAAGAGCTTGCTCAAGTCTTTCTTCTTCCTTGGCTATGATCCTTCACTGCTACCCTTGGAACCCTTCCCTTTTTCATTCTTGGCCATACTAACCAAGGCCAAGTTCTCCTCTCCATCTCCTTACCAATTGACCTTAGACACCTCTCAAGCCTCTTCTTATATGCAATCATCCCAAAGCCTCTCAAATTTAGGAAGATTTCCCCAAGTGCACACTCCCTTGAAAAATGGTTCCTGTGACTTGGGAAAACAATTCAATGCCACATTCACAAGTTCTATGACCTCCACTTTCAGGTTTCTCCCCAATTACTGCAAGTTGATCATTTATTTGGTTAATCCTCATGACAGATTTAATAACAATATCATTCTTCGACATCTAGATGGATTTGAAGTTGTTTGTCAATATCATCTTCTTGCTCATTTTATTAGTTTGGAACAAGATCAAATGATACTTTATGGCATCCATAATCAATATTTGGGCTTTGATGTGCTTCTCATAAGTCACCTTGATTGATGCATCTGCTGATATAAGAATATTCTTCTCTGTAATCTCCCATAGGTCATGCCCCTTTAAAAGTAAGATAACACCCACCTTCCAAGATAGGAAGTTATATGCTCCATCCAATCAATCTCCAAATCTAGGAATAGATATTGTCATTCCTAAATCTAATATAAATCTGGTGTGCGCTAAGTCCTCCTAGCACCCACAAGAATAAAAAACTACTAATTTGTAAATCTACTAAGATCTTCTTGCAAATCTAATGGATTTGTTGTAAATGTGTGAATCTATGTTTTGGTCCTTTTAAACACCCACAAAAAAAATATTTTTTGAAAATTATTTGATTGTCATGGCCTCTCTCTCTCCCTTTAAAGAACGACCTCTGCCTAATCACCGTTGGATTATCTAATACCTTTTAAACACCCACAAAAATTTATTTTTTGAAAAGTATTTGATTGTTATGGCCTCCTTCTCTCCCTCTAAAGAATGACCTATGCCAAATCATTATTGGCTGAACTAATACCTACAAAACCAAAAAATTGGCCTCCCTCTCAAAGTGCAAGCTCTAATACCATGTTAATTCTAACCCAACAACATGGTCAATTACTTCCTAGCAGATCAAATATATTAAATAAAAAACATGGTTGAGATTTTAACACTTAAATAAAAGATAACAACAGAAGCAAAATGATCACACCAATCGCATAAGCATGCACGCAAGATCTATGCCCTTCAATATCTGTTGTATCATTAATTAAATTCTATAGCATACAAGGGCTCCCTTCCTAGGATAAATAACCTCTAAGAAAAAACACAAATACAACAATAAACCTAGAAATGATCCAGGTGATCAAACCATTGACTTGTCATTTGATTTGATGACCTATCTGGATCCTTCCCTTGTTTCCCCTTGCACTCTTCCTCAAACACTACAAACTTCAATGAAACTCCTTTACCTGATCATTGAGATCACAGTCTCACTGTGTCTTGTCCTCAAGATGTGTCTTCTCCCTTAGCCTAGACTTTCTTTTATAAGTTTGAGTTATTGGTAAAATCAACAACCCTAATCTCCAAAGTGATTGACAATTGAGATTATATTTCAACATCACTTTATATCAACCACTAAAATTCATCTAATTCATAGTTCACTAATGCAAATAACCTTTTCATTTCATTAAATTAACACACTTTATCTTATAAAATTCAATTACTTTAACCCCAAAGTTTAGCTCAATTGGTCAAATCCTCGTCGTTAAAGCACCTTTGTTATTGAGAGGTCACGAGTTCAATTCTATCGACATTCTCAAGTTCAAGCTCTATTGTTGAGCTGGTAGGTAGTTATCCTTTCAGGTGGATCTGCCTGGTACAAATATTTTGTTGACGTAGTGGTCACTGATCTCCAAGGCCTATGAAACACATAGAAAAGTAAAAAAGAAATTCAATTACTTTAATTATTAAAATAATTGCTAAGGTTAAGGGTCAAACAAATTCTGCACATCTAGATACTTAGATATGTGCACAAGTATCTACCTAAGTGACTCTCATCAACACTTTGTGCATGCACATTTGGAAATGGGTTACTGTAAGAATAATTTTTTTTAAAGAACTAGTTTGGATGAGTGCATCGATATAATATCGTTTGACTTCTTCCCAATAATGCATGTAACAAACACATGAGTATCTTCCCCATTAGTCTTAATCTCTCTAGGATGTAGTATAAGAGTATCATTTAATGAATCGCCCATAGCAATGATTAGATTTACCGTGAAGAGCGCAAAGACAAACAGAGGTGACCATCGTTGTCTTCCAAGTTGACTTTGATTTTTTTAGAGAAAGATTTTGCATATCTGACTTGACAAATCAAGATAGGGTTTTGTTGATTTTCCATAGCTAGGATTTGGAGAGTTGAGAATATTTGTACTGGCCTTGACAGAAGGCTATGATATATACAAGTGCTTCTATCTTGAGCATATTAATGAATTTTCTAGCCATCTAGAACTTATGCAATTTCCAGATTTGATTTTCATCTATACATATTCTTTATTCATTGTTAATTACAGCCATATATATTTTTTATGCATTGTTGTTTATAGCCATATATGTTTTGTTGATTTGGCATAAGTAGAAGGACAAATGTTGAGTAATTTGGCATCTATGTGAAGAACAGAAGGGGTTGACTTTACTGATGTCATAGTGTTGTTGTACTGTTGTTATTACCACTATAAAAGAGTATTTTCAAATCTGGTTATAACTTATTAGTTGATAAGTTACCCTAAAAGGGTTGAAACTTATCTCTTTATTTTGGTATATTTTCCACTTGAATTGCCCCATTATTTTGGGTTGTTTGGAAGTGAAACATTATAATGTTTCCATTGTTGTATTGTACCTTGTTTTACAACAACCCTAAGGCTAGAAATTTACAAGGCTGAGATCCAAGAAACTTTCTATATTAAAAGTGAACTTTTTGTTTTGCACTGAATATTGAATTCCAAGAAACTTCCACACAAGATAGGGCTGCTAGACCTTGCTAAAGGCCAACTGATAAATTGGCAAAATCAAAAAGTGATCAACAAGAAGTTAAGGTTTAGCACATCCTAATAGCTCATGCTATAGTGACGACTTTGATTCACTCAATGTCAATGATTTTATTGAGGAACGTCTTTTGATATCAAAGGAAGGGAGGGTGATGATATTGCAATAGCAAGGTTCTTCTTACATGTGGTATGATTAAATGCAATTTATTCACCAGTTTTATAACACATGCAATTGGTCTTAACAGATTCGCATTGTGTTGGTTGACAAGAATAAACATGGCCTTGAGAAGATGATGGTGCCACTAAATGCATCAAGGAATGTGGATGGTTGTTCCATTGTGATGGATGGGTGGAGTGATTATTAAAGTCATCCAAAGTCAAATATTATTGTATCTTTCAATTTATGCATTTTTATCATATTTTATGTCCTCAACATTTGGATCCATCTGCTAGGATCCTCTTCAAGGACAAGTTTCTCATTGAAAGTAGATTCTTAATTCCTAAATTAATACCACTTCGCTCTTTAATTCATCAAGGTATCAACTCATATTGGAGTCTAGAACTGTACCTTAGTATATTATTTATTCTCATTGAAACTAAAGCATTCCAAATATTGTGAATGATCAAGCTCCATAACTCACTGATTTTGTAATCCCTCTGTTGATAATGGTGTGAACTTCACGTGGGGCTACAACCAACTCTATTTGGTGTTTATAGGTTATTTAGCTAAGGCCAACCTAGGCTAAACAACCATTGTGTGCATTTATTGTAATGACGTAGTTATGGTTAAGTCCAACATAGTCAATCATGTCATGGACCCATAAACCTTCCTTGGGGTAAGCACCCTACCTACTTAAGGGTAGAAATAAACACCCAAGCTCATTTGTAAAATCATCTTGAGTGATTTTGTTAGGGCAAGTGATATGTTATGATCTAAGTCACCTGACACGTTCCTCCCCCCCCCCCACATCTCTTCATGTCAAACACGACACGTGGGTGACTCGTGACATATTCATAAGACATGAGTTTAACTAATGTCAAACACAAACCCTACTAGTGTCCTGAAATTTATTGCCTTGTTATCACACAATTCAATCATAATTTTAGAGCTCTCAAAAGTTTTTGATTGCAACTAAGGGCAATTAAGTAATGTTAGAAGGGATTCCAGGTGTTGGGAAGTCGCTTTGTCCAGGTCATACTAATGCTATTATTGGTAATGTTAAATTCTTATTTATCTTTCATTTTAATCCTTTTACTTAAATTTTTAACATTACCATTAATTAATTTAGGATGTCTGAGAGTGGTTTCGACCTCATTGGATTTCATATGGAGAAAGTATAATTTTAGATCCCACTCAAAATCCAACCGACTAAGAGTTTTCAGGATTTCAAGATTGGGGGGATTACAACGTTTCCATTGGACTTTGTCATGTATGAGGGTATGGAACTAGCAATTAATTACGTGGACCAAGCCCTCTATGTACCTTGATGTTGGTGGCATTGATTGTTGAACTCCTTTGTCATGGCCATAATAAAAATGCACACATCACTCAAACAAAATCTCAATGACATGTTACATTTTTATATCTTATTTTAATGCTTATATGGTGATATTGATGATGAGGATCCCAAAATAAGCAATAATTTTGATGATATATAATACTAGCTATTTGTTGTAGCATGATTTTTTGGGACTATACAAGCCATTTAGGGCCTCTTTGTTGATGTACTTTTGGTTCAAAGATGGATTTCATTTGCACCCAATGTTATTTTGGTTATATGCATTAGTTGAGTGATGAAATTTGTACCATCATCATGTAAATGTTTCATATATTTCATATTTTGTGTAATTCACTATTTTCATATTTTTTAATATATAATATATAATGTTTCCTTCGTGTCATGTTCCAAGGGGTCATCGTGTCACATGTCAAATACTCGTATTTTCATGTCGTCGTGTCAAGTGACTTAGGTTGTGATGTGTGCTTTAATTGAATAATGCACTTAAGGACCTTGGCAAAATTAACTAAATTATCAAGACAAGTGAAAATACTCTGTCAACATCAACATCAATCCAAAACAAATCGTACAGAAGTATTGCATCGAATGAAGATTGCTTCCATGATTCCAACATGTCATCTAGTAATATGGAAGATCAAGCTCACTTCACCTCCTATAGTTTTTAAATAAGAATTTAGTATCAGTTAGTTCAAGCATCTACACCTACTCAACTGTGTATTTAATTTGTTCTGCTGCCAACGTATAACGTGGGATCTTTCTCATGTGTGATGATGGATTTAATCCTCTCACACATAATTAAAGCTTTCATAAATATCACATAAAATGGGCTATCTATATCATATGACAGAGTATATCACATAGGGGTTAAACACATCAACATCAATCCAAAAACAATCATACAAAAGTATTGCATCGAATGAAGATTTCTTCCATGATTCCAACATGTCATTGAGAAATATGGAAGATCAAGCTCACTTCATCACCTATAGTTGTTAAAATAGAATATAGTATCTGTTGGTTCAAGCATCTAAACTTTTTTAACTCTGTGTATAAGGTATGATCTTTCTCATGTGTGATGATAGATTTAATCCTCTCACACGTAATTAATGCTTTCATAAATCTCACATGAAAATAGGTTATCTATATCAAATGACAGAGTATATCACATAATCGCAAAGGGGCTAAACACATCAACATCAATCCAAAAATAATTATACAAAAGTATTGCATTGAATGAAGATTGTTTCCATGATTCCAACATGTCATCTAGACATATGGAATATCAAGCTCACTTCACCTCCTATAGTTGTTAAAAAATAATATAGTATCAGTTGGTTAAGCATCTACACTTTTTCAACTATGTATAGAGTGTGATCTTTCGCATGTGTGATGATGGATTTAATCCTCTCACACATGATTAATGCTTTCATAAATCTCACATAAAATGGGTTATATATTTTAGATGACAGAATATATCACATAGGGGTTAAACATCTCAACATCAATCCAAAAACAATCATACAAAAGTACTGCATCGAATTAAAATTGCTTCCATGATTCCAACATGTCATCTAAAAAAAGAATATAGTATCAGTTGGTTCAAGCATCTACACCTTGGAAAAATTTCAATTTATGGTATCTGATTGGTGATGGTTACATATGAATATTTGAATTTCTACCTATTTCTGATATAGATAACCCATTTTTATGTGAGATTTATGAAAGCATTAATTATGTGTGAGAGGATTAAAATATCCCACCTTATTCACAAAATTGAAAAATTGTATACAATGGCAGTGAACAAATTAAATACAGCTCTTCATATGGTAGCTTCTTCCCTTCATCCAATAGGGTATGATACTAGAAAAACAAAAGATCCTCCTTCTTAGGTTAGAGAGGTGGTGAAAAGACTCTTGAATAACGGTAAAAAAATTTCAGTTCTCCAACAGAAGCATCCAACATACATACTAAGTTTGCCCAGGACAATGCCTCACATGAAATTTCAAAAACTAGCATCCAATTGATTGATGGTAGCTTCATGGTGCAGAGACACAATAATTACTCTGAGATATAGACAAAACCTCATTTTGTGAGAGGAAATGGTGCACTTATTCTTCTATTCAGTGAATAGAAACCAACTAGGAAAAATAATACATATTTTAGTCTACATTTATAGTACAATCGATCTTTTTGCTTGGAAGAGCCAAGGTATAAGAAGGATCCTTCAAAGAAATCGCAACTACACACAAATGACTTGTGTAGCCAATGAAATTGGCACAGCCTACCTTGTTGAGCTACCTCCAGTAATATTCAGCAGCCTATATTGGGACTAATTTTCCTCCAAAACAATTCCAACTGTAATGTTAATGTTCAACACTAGCGAAGTCAAATCAAAATCGTTGTTCCCGCAAAAATTCAATCCACTTACAGATTAGCTGATTAAGAATTTTCTATAGTATTGTTACTCTACTCAACTAAATGCCTAGTTTCCTTTACAGTCTTGCTTCTTAGCTTTGTACGCTGGTTATCACTGTTATAACTAGAATATCCTAACCTGCCGAACAAAACTCATGTTGACAAGGATTTCTTTAGTTGTTGTATAAGAATCCTAACCAAGTGCCATAGGAAATTTTTTAACCAGCCGTAGTGGTGCCCTGAATTGGCTACAAGGTCACCCTTAGATTTCCGCAGAAGGCCTTCAAGAAACCCTAACCGATGGCCACAGGGATGACTTACACTTCCACAGGAAGGATCTGGGTTGACCCGTAGTACCTAGACTAGTTTCCACAAGAAGCCTGGAACAAGTGCACAGATGCCCCAATTTTTCCATAGAGAAACTCTCTTTAAAGCACATTCTGACCTCAGGTTGCCACAGGAGACTTTTATCCAGCGCATATAAGCCCTAATGTGGTTGCAGAGAAATTCACTTTATGCTCAGATTGCCCTAACAACTTGACCTCTTCCTAGAGTTTTTTGTCTTGGGTATTCTACTAGTTGAGAAAAATTCTTCAGTCGTTATCACCAAAGCGAATTGAGATGTGCCTCGGGTCCACCCTAGTCAACCTACTCTCCTATTTCACCACTGCAATCAGTAGAGAGAAGGGGTCTTAAAACCCTCAGAGCCTCGGCTCACTGTAATATTCCAAATTAGGAACAGCTACACTATTGGGAATATCTCAAGATATTACCAATGTGCAGACCCAGCAATACATAAACATGACTAGAAATAACAGTGAATAACATCAACTTCAGAAAATGCAATGAGATCTCATAGCCATATTATTAATACTATGGTAGCATAAAGTGTACAAGATATTGAGGAAATGATCACTCAAGCTTAGGCAAATCCATCATCATGAAATGCACTACTACATATGATAAGCCAAGTTATGATTGCACAGTCTATGAAGGAGAACTGCTGCAAAATAATGTCAATACATGGATACAACAATGTATAGCTCATATAAAGAAGGGGGAGCAAGATCTCAACCCCAGGAAACTACAATACACAATCCTTAAAAGGATTGGCTGAAATATACACAAAATGGAAATTCTGCAGAAATGCCGAAGTTGTTGGGCAGCAGCTACAACTCAAAAAATAGATATGGATGATCGACATCGACATTGGGATATGGGGTATGGCTCGGTAGTGTGTGGGTAGACCGGAAATTTGGATCGGGATGCGCTACGTTTTCAAGATGGTTGTAGGCTGATCCAATCCCTAAAGGTCTCACCCTCCAAAATAATGGAGCAAGTCCCCACTGCAATTGCACTAAAAAATAATGCAGTCTAGAGAAGGGACTGCACTGTTGGTGAATGGAAGTGCTTGGCCTGATTCCAATGATCTAAAATATGCTCAAGAATCTCCCTCACTAACCTCCCAGAGGAATAGAAGCTCCCTCCTATAAAAGATGATCTAAGGAAATGGTGTTGTGGAGTCCCCACTGCAACACCCTGCAACACAAATTTATCCTGCTACAGGAATAACGTTGTGACTGAAGGAGGTGGCTTTGGCCTTGAGCCAAGAGATGTGGAGAATGAAGAAAAATCCCTCAAGAGGCCTCTCAAGAAGGTGAAAAAAATCCTAAACAGGAATTTCCCCGGCAACTTTGCTAAACATCAAAAGAATGCACAATGTCTGCATAGATAATGAAATCAATAATCCCATTCATGCCTAACAATGGCTGCCTTGCCCTCCTTTTAAACAAGTGAAAGCTCTCTCTCCATGGGTCCCACTCATTAGGGTTTCCTCCACCAAATATCCTCTTCCTCTTTCACACTGCGTTGTCTTCTAAAGTGATCCACTCCTCCTATGGCAGCACTATTGACTTGGTCAAACCTGACCTTGTCTTCATGCATTTGCCCCTTTTCACACTTGAGGGTGAAAAATAAGGCTACTATGATGATCCCTTTCACATTATGAGAAATTTTATCCATGTCTTCAATAAGAATGGGTTCCCTTACCCATTTATTAAGCTGCTAGGTGATAAAAACAAAATTTTAATATTCCATTTAACTGTGTGTTAAAATGGGAATATTACAGTCCTCCCCTCCCAAATGTTGCTTGTCCTCAAGCAACTGCAAGGATAGAACTGAAGATTCTCCACCCAAGGCATGGAGTCTGAAATATGTGAGGAACATCTTCCCCATGTGGATCCTCCATCCCCCAATAAATCATCCATATAAAATGAGTTACCTCCCAATATGGCAACTCCTGAAAATCACCTTCCACCTTTGGCTCCTGCAATATAGGTGGGCTGAAAATCTTATCTTGGTAGACAAAATAGCCTACCCCACGCTATCCTCCTCTCCACTTAGGATAAGTGCAGAGTATATGTTGATCTTTGGCTGCAATAATGTTGCCCTCAAGTGGCAAGATCAAGACTAGACCTCCAAGGATCTCTTCTCCAACGTTATGAAACATGTTGTCCCAAATCATCTCATATGTGATGAGTTGGAAGTCACCATCATATGGCATCCAATAAATCATATGGCTCACCTCAAATGGAAACAAATTTTTTGCTGTAGTGGCCACATGTCCTCTCATGCTCCCATTAGAATATGCAATTTAAATAATGTGGGAGATCTTTCCCCCAAGGGACACATCCAACCAATGTGCCATTCCCCCAATCATGCTCTCAACAAATATAAAGACAACAGCAACATAATGAACCATAATGAGAACCATGCTTGCTATCATGTGTGGCAAGGGAGAAGGACAATGGTCCCTCAATTGTAACCAATGCAGTTTGACCCTTGACTGCAAAAGAGTATGACAAAAAGTGTGGCCCCTCAACCACTTGCTTGTTGTCCTACTCTCCTCAAATGCATGGAGAAAGTGAATGATGTATGGTGCAAGGTGAGTATGTCCTCCAAAATAAATTTCCTCCCCAAGTCCTCCTATGGATTGGTCACCAATAGTGCTCATGGCCTCAAGTAGACCATGGGGCCTAGAAAAAAGAATGCTCCTCCTTGGAGCAACATCATGTACATATATGGTTAAGGGATGAATATATAAATCATCATGAAAATAAACAATACCCTTACCATAAGTTTTGTGTATGAAAATGGAGTGGCTCAAAAATGAATCTCCTCTCATCCTCAAAGAGAAAAGAGATGGTTGTGCTAACTCCTCCAAAGAGTTATGTATCTCCTCCATCTGCACATGATCTATGCATCTCCTCATATGTTGATCTGTCAATATCACGCAAGCAAGATGATCCTGGGAGTACTCCACCAACAACCCGAAGCTCCAACATGGATCTATCCTCCAAAGTGACAGCGCTGATGATTCCTCATGAAGGACATCTATCATATGGTAATCTCCTTCTTTTACATATCCCATGCCAAAGATGCAAGTTGGAAGGCTGCTATCCTTTCCTTGCTGCTTCTGCCACAACGCAAAATCTGAAATGAGAGTGGGCGAAAATGATGTTGAGAGAATGGCTCTCTCTTCCTTGAGTCTACCCAAGACTCTCATTGCTGTGAAGTTACCTCCCAAGGTCCCCACTCCTCTAAAATAAATGAATGGTGCCTCAACATGTGAAGCATCTCTCATCATCTGTTGATCTAGTGGTCTCCCTGGAAAAATGTCTCCATGCATTGAGACATCATCATCAAGAGGTGACTGCATATATGAATGAACAAATCTGTCCATGCTTCCATTGCGCAATCCAATCACCTTCTTAGGTGCATCAACCTCATAAAATAGACAGGGATGTGTGCTCCTCAACACATCATGATGGTCATCCTCCCTATCTCCCCTTTGTGTCTCATCATACAAGATATGTGATGAAGACATAGTGTATGATATGAATGTTGCATCATCACTATACACCCATACTCTTTGCTGCTCAATCCTGGGAAAGAGTGTATGCCAAGTGATGGCCAAACTCCTTCAAGAGTAACCAGCGCAGCCAAGCCTCCTGCTGCCCAGTATCATAAATCTACAAGTAGCTCACCAGCTTCTTGCTCACCATCCACATCCACTCAAACAGTTGTGGATGCCTTCTTCCACCCTTCATCTTGGTACTCCTCCCTTGAGGGCTACCATCATCCCAAATCAGATTCCCACATTTCATGGTATCTTGAAATGCAATCTTCCCGACGATCAATTTGACCCTATAAGGATCTAAATAGGTGGTAGGAAAAAACCTCCCATCATGATGTGCATGGCTCAAGGAACTTCCAACACAGTCATGAGAGATGTTATCCATCTGAAGATGTCCTCCATCTTCTATCTGTTCCTGTGATAAGGGAAGAACCTCCTCAAACTGTTGAAGAATATTGCACTCCATGATGTTTGGGAGTGCAGCTCCATCGAAATCTCTCTCGAAGATCTCCTCCTCATGCATGGTCTCCCAAAACCCAAGAGGCCTTGGATCTGCTGCCAGTAGAAGTCTCTCTTTGAGCTGTGGCATGCTCATTGAGAGAGTGTCATCTAGAGAGGAGAAAGAGTTTCTTATCTCCAGATGTCTACTCCTCCTTTCTTCTCTTCTCATGGCTTCCTGAGTGAAGCTGTCCTTTGAGTGCTCACATGAGGATTGGCTCCTCTTTTCTCCATCACTTCTCTTGTGCAGCGTAGTGTTATTCTGTTTTTCTAGGTCAACTGCATGCAATGATGTAGACCCATCCAAAGTGTTTTATGAAATGACAAGAGATGGATTTTTAATCATACCTTGGTGAAATGTGGAAGCTCCTTGCAGGGCTGCAAGAGTTTCCTCCTCATAAGTTTTGGCCCTTAAAACTGTTGAAGATGAAGGCTGCTCCTCCATGGATGCAACATCGCTGGTACATGCCTCATTAGCTGGTGGTGAGGGCTCCTCCCTCCTTTTGCCAAAACTTCTGATCAATCTTTGAGAAAACTCAACAAGAGTAGAAACCCTTGTATTGCTTAGATGGTTGATCCACCAAATATTTGCTTCAGCTCCAAGGTGCAGCGCTGCAACTTCTACAGCCTCTCTATCTACTACAGGGTGTAGCAGGAAGAAAGCCTCTAGCTTCTTCACCCAAACCTCTGCTGCACATGTGAGTGATCCATCAAATGTGGACAATATAAATCCATTGCCTCTCATCATCCCATAGCTGTGGGGTCTTCTTTCTTCCTTATGCTGAATAAAGTGTGGAAAAGCTAGAGTCTCTTGGAAGGCTCTAGGTTTAGCTTGGTATTCAGCAAGGTACTCACTTAGAATTTCAAATTCCAAGTGTTCTTCATGCTCTGGTCTTCTTCTCTGTGACAGTAGGAAGTGCATGGTCCTTCCTCTTCCCTTTCTTCAATCTGCTTGACCTCCTTAGAGAGGTCTCCTCTGGATCTGAAAATAGATGAGAGTAAACTCATATTCTTCATCATCTTGATCTTCTTTGGTTGAGACTCACAGGCTGAGCCAAAGATCATGCTTTGATACCGTTGTAATATTACAAATTAGGATCAGCTACACTATTGGGAATATCTCAAGATATTACCAATGTGGAGACCCAGCAATACATAAACATGACTGGAAATAGCAGTGAATAACATCAACTTCAGAAAATGCAATGAGATCTCATAGCCATATTATTAATACTATGGTAGTATAAAGTGTACAAGATTTTGAGGAAATGATCACTCAAGCTTAGGCAAATCCATCATCATGAAATACACTGCTACATATGATAAGCCAAGCTATGACTGCGCAGTCTATGAAGGAGAACTGCTACAAAATAATGTCAATACATGGATACAGCAATGTATAGCTCATATAAAGAAGGGGGAGCAAGATCTCAACCCCAAGAAACTACAATACACAATCCTTAAAAGGATTGGTTGAAATATACACAAAATGGCAATTCTGCAGAAATGTTGGAGTTGATGGGCAGCAGCTGCAACTCAGAAAATCGATATGGATGAAGATAGCTGATGATGCTGCAAATGATGGTTGAATCTCATCCAAAGGATCTCTCAAGCAAAAGGCTGATCCAATCCCTGAAGATCTCACCCTCCAAAATAGTGGAGCAAGTCCCCACTGCAATTGCACTCAGAAATAACGCAGTCTAGAGAAGGGACTGCATTCTTAGTGAAGGGAAGTGCTTGGCCTAATGCCAATGATCTGCAATATGCTCAAGAATCTCCCTCACTAACCTCCTAGAGGAATAGAAGCTCCCTCCTCTGAAATATGAGCAAAGGAAATGGTGTTGTGGAGTCCCCACTGCAACAAACTGCAACACAAAGTTATCCTGCTACAGGAATAACGTTGTGACTGAAGGAGGTGGCTTTGGCCTTGAGCCAAGAGATGTGGAGAATGAATAAAAATCCCTCAAGAGGCCTCTCAAGAAGGTGAATAAATCCAGGAATTTTCCTGACAACTTTTCTAAACAGCAAAAGAATGCACAATGTCTGCATAGACAATGAAATCAATAATCTCATTCATGCCTAACAATGGCTGCCTTGCCCTCCTTTTAAACAAGTGAAAACTCTCTCTCCATGGGTCCCACTCATTAGAGTTTCCTCCACCAAATATCCTCTTCCTCATTCACATTGTGTTGTCTTCTAAAGTGATCCACTCCTCCTATGGCAGCGTTGTTGACTTGGTCAAACCTGACCTTGTCTTCATGCATTTGCCCCTTTTCACACTTGAGGGTGCAAAATAAGGCTACTCTAATGATCCCTTTCACATTATGAGGGATTTTATCCATGTCTTCAATAATAATGGGTTCCCTTACCCATTTATAAGCTTCTAGGTGATAAAAACAAAATTTTAATATTCCATTTAGCTGTGTGCTAAAATGGGAATATTACACTCACACAAAACAAAAGTATTCAATCCAATATTGATGATGCTTAATTAATTATATATCTCCTTTATTTATAGATTTCTCATGGGGCTCTTCCTTCCTTAATCTAATGTAAGGGGTTACAATTGTAACCCCCATTTTGGGCTTTTGCCCCAGCTACCCCAAAATTTACCCAATATTGCCCCAAAACATTAAACAATGAGTTCCCCCCTCTATCAATGACTATAGCTTACAAGGTTGGATAGGCTACTCTGTCCTCCCTTGCCAATTAATTGGAAAAGGACATTACAGATTACCAGCAACATCATGGCAATAGCGGCACCAACCAATTGAGCGAACCCTATGTTTTAGAATTTCTTTTTAATTTTTTTCACACATACACACAAGAGAGAGAGAGAGAGAGAGAGAGATTTTCACCCTACTTTCAGAAATGGAAATCTACACCCACACCACCTTCCTCGTAATTTGAATAATAGTATGATTTGATCATTTTTTTCACACAATGCATATGATAAATTTACGTACTAATTTTTTGCATAGTATAATATGAAACATGAATCCATGACGATTGTTTCTTGGTGTGGAGATCTCCTTGTAGGTGTTTTGCAATATACCTCCTATGAATTAGGAATCACATTCAGTTCCCTTCTAAGTCTTAGGTTGCATCCATGAGTCATTCTTAACCATTCCTCCAAATACAACAAATGATAACATCGTGACTAATTAGCTTTAGCCTAGAAATAAACAATATTTTTTTAGATTAATGAAGAATATTGTACAACAACTACATACATCACCTCTTAACTTGGAGCACACCCAACAAGAACACTATTTGAATCATTTTCTAGCCATTACATCTCCATTAATCTATTTCACTGTTTACCATCCGCTACATCTCTGGGCCATTATGTGGTTCTTCACCAAATATTGCAAATTCGAATCATCTCCAGCCTCAAGGAAATTACCTACACTTCATTATTTGGTGCCTCTCCAAGTAGCTATCTAAAAATTCACTCTACCAAGGGAATAAGTAACAAATTTCCCCTATGACAACAAAATTACAGGCAACCTTGAGATTTGATAAACAACATAATTTTAACAATATGATATAAAATAAGTATAAGATACATGATAAGAAAGAGAGAATGAAAAAATTCATTCACAAAATTAGATTTAAGTAGATTTTCTCACTTATCACATAAAACATGTACTTACACTGAGGATAGGAGTATGGGCACTCAAAAGGCCTTGGAAATTCCCTACCTCATCTAATGTTTTTTCATCAATACCTTGCACTGCATTCTCATAGCTTCTTTTGTACTACAGTTGGTTGGTTACCAACTATCCAATCAATATACCCATATGATTGTTTCCAGGTATTTTTTAACTAGAGATTCATTAGTTTGGGACTCACTGGCTAACAAAATTCCCCTATGAAAACAAAAATATAGACAACCTTGATATTTGATAAACAACTGAATTTTAAGAATATGATATGAAATCAGCACTATTCAAAAGCTCTCCTCTCATATGTTGCCACCACTCAGTGCTCCACAATTTAGGTACCTTTCAGATGGAGGATCATAAGTCAACGCTGAATGAATCACATAAAATACAGATATAGTATAGCATATAGGATAAGAAAAAGAATGAAAATTTTCATTCCCAAAATTAGATTCAAGTATATTTTCTCACTTATCACATAAAATATGTACTTAAACTAAGGATGGAAGGGGTATTGGCACTCAAAATTCCTCGGAAAATCCCTACTTCATCTAATGTTTTCCCTATCAATATCTTGCACTGCATTCTCGTAGCTTCTTTATCCTACAGTTCGTTGGTTACCAAATATCCAATAAATATACCCATCTGAATGTCACCAAGTATTGTTTAACTAGAAATTCACCAGTTTGGGACTCACTAGCTAACAAAATTCCCCTATGAAAACCAAATTATAGAAAACCTTGAGATTTGATAAATAACTGAATTTTAAGAATATGATATGAAATAAGCATTATCCAAAATTCTCCCCTCATATGTTGCCACCACGCAGTGCTCCACAATTTAGGTACCTTTCAGATGGAGGATCATAAGTCAACGCTGAATGAATCACATAAAATACAGATATAGTATAGCATACAGGATAAGAAAGAGAATGAAAAATTTCAGTGCCAAAATTAGATTTAAGTATATTTTCTCACTTATCACATAAAATATGTACTTAAACTGAGGATGGAAGGGGTATTGGCACTCAAAAGTCCTCGGCAAATCCCTACTTCATCTAATGTTCTCCCTATCAATACATTGCACTGCATTCTCGTAGCATATTTATCCTACAATTTGTTGGTTACCAACTATCCAATAAATATACCCATATGATTGTCACCAAGTATTGTTTAACTAGAAATTCACCAGTTTGGGACTCACTAGCTAACACAATTCCCCTATGAAAACCAAATTATAGAGAACCTTGACATTTGATAAACAAAAAAAATTTAACAATATGATATGAAATAGTTAAATATAAAATATATATACACACAGTTAAATATAGACAGTTAAATTTAAGTATAAAATATGTATATATAGTTATTTTAATAAAAGTGTCATATATTGAGGGATTTCGATAAAAGTAAAAAATTAGAAATAATATATTAAAAAAATGTATTAAATCTCGTGCTAATAAACAGTATGGAGCATAGATAAAATTAAAATAATATTAAAAAGTGTCTACATGACATTTTTTATTAATTTCTTAATTTTTCCATAGTAGACCACTTTTAGGCTCAAATTTCCTCTAATGGGTTTTCTTCCGATATGCCCTTAGTTGATTGTAAAATCCTATGGTTTTCTTCTGATATGCCTTAATAATTTCACAATCAACATTTTTTTCAAATTTGTCAAACTTCTCATCTAGCTTCTTATCCAACTTCACTTCTTGTTGATATTGGTAGCTTGGGAGGTACCCCAAACCCTGGGGTGCAAGGTTGTGGAGGAATTGGCACCACAAAAGGGTTGTGTGGGCTAAGTACCTAAGGTAGGGGTTTTTCACCTAAGCTTATGGGTGTGAAACCATGCATGGATTTGGACACTTTGAACTTGGAGATGATAGAGCAGTCTAAGAGGAGAAAGGGGTTGCTTGAAGCACCAAGAGAGGCCTTGTAGATTGCGGGGGGGGGATTGTGTTTCATGTGGGATTGCAACAAAGGATTCAAGTCTATTGTCTTGAAAAGGTTACCAAAAAGGGTTGGTCGTTGCACACCCTAGGAAGTGTATAAAAAGAAGATGACGTGGATGCTCATTTCACCATACAAGGAGCAAGGAATCATAGGAATACATTTTTGAATTGGCTATAGATCAAAAGGAGCCCTATCTGAAATTGGAGGTGTTCTCAGAATCACAAAACTTAGGACCATGCCAATGCGTTGCAAGGTTAAAAATTGGTCTTATAGTAATGGGTTATTTCAATTTCTCTTCAACATGAATTAGTCTTCATATGAAACTGAACATAATGAATATAATACACATAATCCATGTAGGCATAAAGAAGAGCAAGACAAAAGGTTTGTTGACGGAGTTCACCCCTCCTGGGCTACATCTTCGAGTCTGTCAACATAACTATACCACTCATATATATTCAGTATCAATGAAGTACATAAATTCTTGTTGCAAATAAACATGTGGCTATTACCCCTACAAGGTAATGTTCTCCTCCAAAGAACTCTCACAACAACAACTCAAAACATCCCCTACAAAGATGACATACTTCAACTGAAATAAGTTAAAAACATCATGTGCACCCTTCACTTCCACATTGAAGCACATAATGAAAACTTCATCATGAAAGAATTTAAACCTGAGTTGAACCTTGTTGGTTACAGTTGTTTCAAATGAATTCTGAGGGTGAGGAAACCCCTACAAGGTCTTCTTCATGCTCGTCACCCTCAAGAATTGCTATCAAACCCTGTTTGATCCATACAACCCTTAGCCTCCAACTTGCAAAAAGGCCATTTATATGTGCTCAAAACATAAAATAACGGTCACCATTGGATTTATAACATCCAAAAACCCCTAAGTAGCCTATTTTTGAGCTCAATTTGGATAAAAACTCAAAAACTATCCTCAAAGCCTTATTGATCCATACACCCTTGATCTTCAACCTGCAAACAAGACTCTGTAGATGTGCTCAATTCATAAATTAGAGGTCTCCATTGGATTCATATCATCCAAAAACCCCTAAGAAGCCTCTTTTTGAACTCAGTTTGGCCAAAAACTCCAAAAGTTATGAGCTACAGGCTCTCTCGTGAATTTTACAGTGAATCGTCCTACAAATTCTCCCTTCTAACTAACTATCCTACAAATTTTCCCTGAAAATTTCTAACAGAGCGACAATTTTGCCCTGCGCAGGTGCATTTTTTCGGACCATTAATTCATCTGCTAACTCCTTCAGACCAAATTTTAGGCCGTATTTGGGGTTGGGGCTAAGCCCTGGCACCTGGTCCCACCCCTTGGTTCTTGTGGGCGCAGTGACCAGGGCTAGGGCTTAGCCTTGGCCCACCCCCAAACGGTGCTTCATTCAACTTTAAATAAATGTTTTACTGCATATATAATAAGACTCATGTGGTGGTCTAGTGGTAATTCTTGGGGATGCTTGGTGGGAGGTCATGAGTTCGACTCCCGTGGGTTGTGATCAGCCTCCATAATAAAATTGTAGACCAATGTGGGGAGGCAATGTGGCTGCCTCCCATTGGTCGATGTGGCTCCCTACTATTGGTCCACTTTCAACCAATGAAAAATATGCAATTTCTACCAATGGACATAGGTTCTACCAATGTAGGTAGGCCAAGTGGAATCTTGCCACTGGCCCTCAAAAACCCAAAACCACAGTCAAAACCCTAATTTTTCCATTTGTTTGCTTGTTTGGGAAAACAATCAGCGGGCTATAACTTGAGCTCCCGACGTCGATTTGAGGTGAAATGAATGTCGTTGGATTCAAAACGGTGAGAACTTCAATTTGACATTGGTTGCAACAAATTTTGAGCACTTTCATTTTTGAGTGAAAAGTTGATCCCCTGATCAAGCCCTAGCCGAAGACAAGAAGGATTGTTTTGTGTCTTCTTGTGACTGGTTTGGAGCTTAGTTTGATTGGGGGTGTAGGTCGTGACTTGAAGGGAAATTCTAGGTTGTTTCTTATGTGATTTTTGTGTGTTAAAATATCTGAGATTAGGCCAAATTCTGTATTTTCTAGACAGGAGGGTCGATCCCTACAACTTCATGTTGGGAGGGGGCTGAAATGCCTAATAGTGGGCTAGAAGCAACCCTATAAGCCAGCAAAGGGAAGAGGATTGAAGGAAGAATAAGACCATAGCTAGAGGATGGGTTTTGGAGTAGATTGGTAGGATTGAAGTGGCCAAGATCCTACAGCATATGCACAAACTTGGAAAAGTGTAAAAAGGTATGCTATAAGGTATCTTCAAGTTGATTTGTTGCTTTTGGAAAGATATTCCAGGTTGAGTAGTATTTTTTTGGCATCTTGTGGTTGATTGGAGGGAAGCAAGTAGGTTTCCAAAGGATACCCTAAGTGCATATATGAGAAGGACATTAGGTTTTCTAGAAGTGGTTGTGGTTTGGAGGTCAATGGTTGAATTTTTGAAGGAAAAAAGAAGGCAGCCAAGTGGGCCATTAATTGAGCCCAAGTTTGTTGAAGAGGACATATATCAGTGATAGAGGGCAGCCTTCATGGCCTAAGATTGTCTTCATTGGAGCATCACATGAAGAAAATAATGGGAAGAAGTCCTAAAGAGTTTATGAGCAACAGTGAGCAGCCTAGTAGTTGTGAACAACTCATAAGAAGACCCTATGTTTTGACTCATTGTTGGATTAATGATAAGCTAAAGGGCATATTGGAGTCATTTTTAGTGACCTAAAGGAGAAAGACTCATTGATAGAGGCAGATTGGTGTTGTTGCGGATTGGGAGAAGATTGGTGTTGTTCAAGGTAGATTGGTTTTCATGGTAGTTGGCCCCAAACCCTAGTTTGTATTATTGTATCAATGATTGTATAAGGGAAATGATCTATTTGTGCACGTGTTGATTTACAGTTATGTTTATCCCACTGTGAAAAGTAGTTTATTTTGACATTTGAGTTGTTTGTGTCAAAGATTCTATGACCCTAACCTAGATTCTCTGGTGTCGTGGAAAAAAAAAACTTCTTCTCCAATGTCTTATATAACTTCTCGTCCCATTCATTCATGTCATCCTAAACTTTCTTAAACCAATATTCTATTATTTCTACTATCTTATAATATAAAGAGTGTTCATGTTTCCTAGAGAAGTATCTAATGGTTTATAAGCATTCAGATTCTCCTTCATGGATACACTTCTTGGAAAAATTTATTGGGTCCTAAATATAAGGAAATAACAGGTGTTATAGGTTTTTAATATACGTGTGGTCTCCAACTTAACCCAACATCTCAAGGTATTAAATGAGGCTCAATTGTGTCCTTAGTCATACTGCTATACTTGCCAAGCATTAGAGAGTGGTCTCTTTGAGTGTTTTTCTCAGTGTATTATAGCAACAAGACGACCAATTAGCTTATCTAACATTGGTCTCAGGTATACTTGGAGGACTTCCTATCCATCCAAAGGTACATGGAAGTGAGATTCCATATACATGTATTATTTGATGTGGGACTGCTTGATAAGGGTTGACAAAAAGTGTTACAAGAATTTCCATTTATATTATTTTGTGTATTTCTCCACTACCATAGTTTCAGTCATTGAATAGTAAAGCACTATGTTATTTAATGACATGGAAACATGTCTCTAAAGAAATTAACATGAGCTTGATAACCCAAAAAAAATTCTTAAAATCATCAAAAACTAACTTGTGAAAGGTAGGGCTTGAGGTTAAAAATGTAAAATAATCACAAATTATGCTTCTCAAATTAGTTATTATAACAAAAAATTATAAAATTCCACGGCTTCTCAAGATCTATTGGTGCTTATTTGATTAAACTTCTGCTCTCTATCAAAAAATATTCAATCTTAAAAGTTCGTGACCTCGAGCAAAAAACCTAAAATATTGCTAATTTTAAATTGTGGTTAATTTATTCTCGAACACATTTTTTGACGATTTTTTTTAATTGGTTTTTCTTTTGATGAATTAATTTCTCAAATTGGATTCTTGAAATTCTACACATAGAGCTTCAAAAATCAACCCATATGTTATTATCATATTTTTCAATCAAAAATCAAAAGATAAAAAACAAAAATCTCCCATTTTATGTCCAAAAATTATCTCACTTTCTGCGCAAGAAAGAGCTTTGATACCACTTGTATTTTAATTTGCATAAAATATAAACTCAAGAACACGAGAGAAGAGAGGTATAAACTTTAAGAAACATCTTTCTAATATTAATTATTAAAAAAAAATAAAAGAAAAAAGTTATATTCACTTGCATCTTCAAATAGGTAACCTCTAAAAGCAATGCTCCAAATACAATAACAATTCTAGGAAAAAACATTACATATCCTTCTATCCATATAATAATAAAGTATCTCAAATGATTAGGATTGGACTCTAAAATAAACCATGAAGTAAAGCCATAGTCGTAGTTCCTAGTACCCATTGTTATTTAGCTTACGAAACAAGCATAACATTACCCCTGCCCCACCACTATAAATTACATAAAATAAATTTTGAAAAATAAGCAATTGATGTAATTTATACATGGTAATTTTATATTCACTTACATCTTCAAATAGGTAACCTCCAAAAGAAATGCTCCAAATACAATAACAATTCTAGGCAAAAACATTACATATCCTTCTATCCATATAATAATAAAGTATCTCAAATGATTAGGGTTGGACTCTAAAATAAACCATGAAGTAAAACCATAGTCATAGTTCCTAGTACCCATTGTTATTTAGCTTACGAAACAAGCATAATATTACCCCTACCCCCACTATAAATTACATAAAATAAATTTTGAAAAAATAAGCAATTGATGTAATGTATACATGGTAATGCTTTGATTTTATTTTTAGAGAAAATCACATTAGGCATTATTTACTCATGTCAAGCTCTTTAACCAAATATAAAATAACTATTCAATTTTTTTTAAATCCAGAAAATGTTTTTACATTTTAAAAAAAAAAATTACTTTAATTTAAATAAATAACTAACTTTATAAAATGATGGCAATTAAAAATCAATTAACTATGTTCCATTGACTTAGTCGATCATTACATTCCTTATTTTAACAAGATTTAATACCAGCATAGATCTATATTAACCTTGAATCTATCAAGCACCGAGGTGGATCAAATCTCTTACCCTGCAAACTTCTTTTATAGTGTAAAACTTGAAGGCTCACATATCGAGAGATTTTATCCCTCTTGGTGATTGATAGATCCAAAGTTTAGAATGGTCTATGTTGTTGATCTGATATGGGTGGCCGACTTTTTTTTCTATGCAAGCACCTCCCACTCAATTAAAACACATTAAGGATCTTTCTTATACATGCATGTACATAATTGAATTCCTGATTCAGGTGTATGTGTTTTAACTAGTTTAAGGCTTTATGTGTGAGCAATTAAACATTTGTTTAAATTGATTAAAAGCATGTACAGCAACCATAAATTGCAGCAAATTAACCAACAACGCATAACAAAAAACATAATAAAAAGAGTTCACCCTCAACACTTGCGCTACATCTCCTTGAGCCTTCGTCAATGGGCTTGGCTCTTTGGGATTAAGATGGTCACTTTTTTTTACAAGCTGATTCAATAATTTTGTGCAATATCGCAAATTCAATAATTTCGCAAATCGGCAATTATACCACTTCGCATATCGGAATTTATAACCCGTCGGCACTTCGGCAACTTTACACCTGTCGCAACTTCGCCATTTTAATACTATCACACTTCGGCAAACCACAAACTTACCTCCTCGCAGCTCCGCAACATTAACTCCATCGTTAACTATTATGCCATATTGCATGCGCTATGCAATATGCGCATGGATCCTTTGCCCGACGCATGTCCACTTCGACACTTTCACACTTTAACTTTGCGATGTGATCTTAATCCTTGCCATCCGATCTCGCCATCCGATCTCTTTTCTGGAATCTTTTAAGGGTTTTGGATGCCTTAATCTTTTCTCTGTTTTCCACTGCCGCCACTTGTAACTTCGTCTTCTCTACTCGCTACTTCTCTTGAGCTTTCTCTTTTGGTTCACTCAGATCTATAGCTTTCACGCTGCTTGTACACTGTTTCCGAGCCAAAATTCATGTTTTATTCAATTTCGACCTGCACACAGGTTTATCTGCACTCTTCCAATCTCGTTAGCTTCATCCACAGTTAATTAACTCCCAGACTGGAATCACATAGATTCTACCCAGCCATTAAGTCTTATTCACACAATAAGACTTATTCATTCATTTAAAATTCATTCGATAATGGTTTACTACACATAAACCATACTTGTTCATTTACGTATCATTTAGCGCGTAAAAGAAACAAAAACGCAGTCATAATGAATTTAATTTCTTCATTAATCAATAAATTGCACAGATACAAATAAAAACCTGCTTATAGTCTAGCTTTGGCACGATGTGCCTTTTACATGGCCTTCTCTCTTCTACAGAACCCTCTCTGTTCTCGAGCTCACTCTCTCTACTTTTGTCCTAGTCTTCTTCGTTTAAATTGGCCTCTCCTCTCTGCCCTGATTTTCATCATTTTAATTGGTCTTTGCCTTCCTTCGAGGCTTACAATGAATTTATATTACAATTTCAAAGCTAATCCAACCTTCACTCAACTCCTATAGACTTGTAACCACTTCTATTCTTTGAAAATCCTTCCTATCTCTAATTTATGACTAATCTAATATCTTGAGCATAAAAAGCAAATATCCTCTCTAATATCCCATTTTTTGATAGATACGTTTACAAAAGCCAACTAGCATATTCTCTACCTATGCTTTCTAGGAATTTAAACATTTTACAAGGGAATTTTACAATATTTACACTTGACCCCTCCTTAGGTTAATGTTAACACCTTAGGTCTGATCAAACAATGAAAATTTAACTCAAAAGCCAATGCTCTCGCATCACATTGTTACAAGACAATGTCTCTGGGTGTAGAGCGCCTCTTGACACAATAATAATTAGGTGGTTATCCAAGTGTATCCTCCCAAAGTGGACGCCTCATTCAAAGACCTTCTCAAAACACAAAACATTCAAACAACAAAGATAAGCCACACGCATCTATTGACACCAATCATTTGGGCCCTATGTCAAAAGATATATGCTCATGAGCTAAGACACTCCCCCAAAACTATTGTTAACGACCCCAACATAAGGTGACTTCAACATGTGCCAAAGTGTAGATCCATTTGCGGAATACTAAATTAATCCACTATATTTGTAAAGGAAGGGGACAACCCCATAAAGCAAAATCACGTTAACATGCCTCAACATACGTGCAAATAAGAGGGAAACTAAGAACGGTACTTCAACTTGATCCATATAGAGTATCTAATTAAGCAAAGTCACCCACATAATGAGACTCAAACCATGAAAAACCATGTCAAACATAGTTGTTGAAAGGGCTCGAGCACACCCCCTCAAGCAAAGAGTCATGCCAAGACCTCATCTTCTTGCCAAGCCAATCCATGGATACGAAGGCATCAGTCAAATGTAGCCAAGGTGGATAATCATAAGACAATGCAAAGGTGGATAACTTACTCCAAATAAAGTGCACATATGCTAAATATCCCATTACTATGACAATCGTACCCAAAAATGCTAAGGCAGTCCTCACAACTCAACATGCATTAGTAATGAGGACGCCTCTATCCTCGGGGCCAAAAGGGGTTTCTACTAGTATGAAGATGCAGCAATCACCAACACAATCGAAGTATTATATCCTCAATGTATCCATAAATACATCACCAATATCCATATCCTCACCAAATGAAATCACAACCCTTAAACTATCCAAAATTCCATCAATCTATAAGTCCGAGTTTATGGTCATAAAAGTATGCAAAAATCCACTATTGTATATGTAAAAACTGAGAGCTAACAATCCCCTTTTAAATGGAAAAAAATGGATCCTCGTAACCAAAAAAAATAATGCAACTACAATAGAAATACCCACGACATGCAGGGAATAAGGCTTGCAAACATCTTACATATCCTCATATATCTTACATCACAGGGAATACGGCTTGCTAACATCTTACATACCCTCATATATCTTACATCACAGGATACGGGATACTTCAAAATTGGATGTCAATTATGAGGAAAAGAAAAAAACAGGAAATTGGGTGTCCAGTTAAAACAAAATAATAATACCTAAACATGAAAGAAAACAATCTCTTTGCAATTCAAATGGTCAGGAAGAAACATATATGAAAATTTAGTAGTTTCAGGGGTAAAACGTCGGTTTCATGCCTATGTTGTTTCATAAAGTTCGGCATCGTCATCTATAAGATAAGCAAGTGAATTCTCTCAAGAAATTTACATTCAGACTCTATTCAAATAACTTTGAAGAATATTTGATTAAAAACAGAGGACCTTAATAAAAGCATAAATATTTCCAATCAAAATAGATGGCTTTAATAAATAGTATTTTATCCTGGCCTTTCAATTTTAAAAATTAAAATTTAACAAGTCATATATATATATATATATATATAAACCTATTGTAAGTATTGTTATTAAATAACTATTAAATTGACTAAACCTACTGTAAGCATTATTGTTAAGCACGGCATTGCTTTCAGAAATACATTTGCTGCTGACATCCAAGCTAAACACAAATTAATTCATTTGCGCGTTCATAATGATTCTGAAAAAGAAGACTATTTGACCAAGTACTTTTAGAGATTTCAAAGGCAAGAAACATAAAATGAATATCATGAATAACGGGGCAAGATACTATACTATATATTTAGAAAACCTGTATCTACCTTCGCTGTACATGATCCTGGGTATCAACCCTTCTAAAATGGGCCATAAGATTAGGGACCCTATATCTGATTCTCATACACAAGATTAAATGTCTTAGTGTTCATGCCTGTTCCTTAGAATAATGGTTATGGCTATCGAGTGTTACAGTATTCCACTTATCTGAACTCGCAGTTTTTGCTTGAAAACGGACACCTTTATTCAGAATTTTTGTCTAAAGTGAACGACGAACTTACTGTTTGTGTGGAAAGGGAAACATTTTACACGTGCAATGGTTGGACATTACAAACAGTGGCACATGATGCTATTGTCAGGCAATATGCTTCGAAGAATCTGATCCATGCGTGTGCTGCTAGTACTTCAAAAGCATTAAATCACCACCAGAACATAACCAACGAGCATCAGACAAGCAATGACGCATGATTATACACCTGGCATTTCACTTGCATAACCTGCAACTGGTTTGCTGGATGTCTACTTCTCAGAAGCAGGAGCTGAAAATAACATCAAGTGAAAGAGTGGTCGAAACAGATGAACGTCTCCATGGTAATTTAGTTTCAATGTGAACCCAACAACTTTCTCCCTTTTATCATTTTAATGGTTGGTTGCAAGTATATGTATCTAGCAGTTGCAACTTCATGTGATTGGTATCTATAACTATGAAACCACAATAATCAGTATTATTATAGGTTTACACAATGCTCTCCTTCAACAAATCTCTTGTTTTCAGTCAAGTAAAAATCAATCTAATCTTTTCCTACCTTAAATGATCATAGAAAAAAATGAACATCTCAAACACTTGTCCTTCACTACACTGTCTACCATGTAAATACTTCAATGAAACCAGTCATTTGGAAGGCCATGATGCCACTGAATTCATCAATTTTAGGATCATAATTCTTAAAATCCAACTAAATGAAATTGAAATCACGTACAAAAATCAAAACACTTCGTTGACAACATCAACTCAAACAGTTATGCTAAATTAGCACTATTAGCTTTTAAGGAAGGTTAAATATGAAACCTAAAAATCTCACAGCTTTTAAATTTGCAATGGAACAATGATGAGGGAAGCAGGTCATCAATTTGTAGCTAACCTAACTCTAAATCTATACCTCATCACTTTGATTGCCTACGTTACATGTGGACTACAAAACTGCCCAGATTTACCACTGCAGCCAATAACAAGTAGCTCTGCATAAATTCCACAGGGAACCAGCAACCAGAAGTTTGTATTTTGATTGTTGATTAGATTGAAGCAAAGGCATAACTGTATTCATCACTATATTGTTAAGTCACAAGAAGCCTGTACAATTTTCAGAACTGCTAGCGAAATAATTCTTGCCAATTGCAGTGATAAATATATTAAATAGACATATAGACCATTGGCCTAAACTTTACATTCATCAAATGGTGAAGTTACAAGTTTCAAATGGCTAGATGGCTTGAGTGAAGTCTGATTCCTAAAAACTGTCTGTCCTTCCTTATTTTATCTATATTTCTGTTTTTAGTAGGACTAGGGAACCCATCCAAAATGAGTATTACATTGACAATAATTATAGTATCGAAAACTGTACCCATCAGAAATTATGTTATTAGGGAATGGGGATTAGAGTAACAATATGATAAGGATGGAGAGGCCAAGTCAAATGGATATTGCTTTAAATTACAAAAGAAACTAATACATGTATCCAATAGTAAGAGAAGGTAAACTCAAAAGCTGTCTCCTCTACTGCCAAAATCATATTCCTTGAAAAGTTAAACATCACACAGAAACTATGGTTGACCTTGGGAAATCCATATAATAACCTATTACGATAAATTATGCCAGAAAACCATATAGTAACCTATTTACTATTGGCACTCAAAAGGCCTTGGCAAGTCCCTACTTCATCCAATGTTTTCTCTATCAATACCTTGCACTGCATTCTCATAGCTTCTTTATACTACAGTTGGATGGTTACCAACCATCCAATAAATATACCCATCTGACTGTTAGCAGGCATTGTTTAACTAGAGATTCACTAGTTTGTGGCTATAGGACTTGCAAATGCTCCCAGAGGAACCCATCAAGAAGCCAGTTTCAAGTGGAAGACAAAAATCTCAGGAAAAAAGAAGTGAGAAGTACTTGGTTTCCCAGGATCTGAAATCAACAATTAGCTAGTGGCATGGCTGTAATGCATCAGTTAAAACTTAAAAGTATTCCCAGAGAAGGAAACAGTACCAAAACACTGTCAAATAAACTTTACCACACAAATTGAGGGTATCAAAGCCTTTCATATATAGCCATTCAGCAACGGAGGCACTCAAAACATAAAAAAAATTGAATCCAAAGTCCACGCTATTAGCACTGATAAGACACTAGCTCCATGAACGGCATATTTCAGGCTGCAACAGACTACACAAAAGGTGCAACCATTTGAATCACTCCCTAAAAATAATATTAAGTGACAAAAGGAGAGTAAATCCCTTTACATAGACTAGCACTGAAAATGATCCAATCTCTAAGCTGGTTCTTGATAAGGAGACCCTTTTCCTGTGCCGTTGGAGAGATCTATTTGTTAGGATAAATAGCTTATGCTGGAAGGACAGTCATCATCTTGAAAAAGACAGAAATTGACACTATCAAGGAATTTACCAAAAGTTGCTCGAAGTGCATCTCCAACGTTCTTAAAACTTAAGGTGAAAGTTATATATGCTAGATACTAACCACAGTTTCTCCTTGTCCAGTGGTAACAAAAAACAAATAACAAAATATGAATGTGTCCGAGTTATGATTGCAGGTTACCATCCTCAGTATGGACAGGTGTGTCAACCTGTGGAATACTAGCAACAATTTCTCCTTCAGTATCAGATTTGCACAAAGGAACTGGCTCTTGAGAAGTGACTTTACAAACAACCATAACAGTATCAGTTTCATCACAAACTGATTGCTGTGTTTGTGAGGAAACATTTTGTGCCAGAAGATCTGAATCATTTAACTGCTCCTTTAATTGTCCCTGAGAAGAAACCATATCTATGTTTTGGATTGAATGTTGCATATCAACAGAAACAGCAGCTGCATCCTCATTTGCATCATCCTGAGAATATATTGATGATGGAGCCAACTCTTGTTGATTTTCTACTTGTAAAACGTTCTCATTGTGTATTGAATCATTCTGTTCATCTGTTGAGTTTTCTATAGGAGGTTGCATCTCAACAGAAACAGCACCTGCATCCTCGTTTATGTCATTCTGAGAATACATTGACGACTGGGCTTCTTGTTGATTTTCTAATTGTAAAACATTCTCATTGTGTCTAGCATCAATCTGTCCATCTGTTGAGCTTTGTATAGGATGTTGCGTCTCAACAGAAACAGCAGTTGCATCCTTGTTTATATCATCCTGAGAATATATTGATGATTGAGTCAAATCTTGTTGATTTTCTACTTGTAAAACATTCTCAATGTGTAAAGCATCACTCTGTCCGTCTGTTGAATTTTGCATAGGAGGTTGTGTCTCAATAGAAACAGCAGCTGCATCCTTGTTTATATCATTCTGAGAACATATTGATGATTGAGCTTCTTGTTGATTTTTAGGCCGATAGGCCTTCTCTTTTGAAAGAGATCAGATTTTTGATCGTCAACATATTCATTTTACACACAACACCTGTTCCTGGTTTTAAAAAATGACACCTGGTTCATCAACACTCCTATTTTTTCTCTGACACCTGGTGCATTCGTTTTAGGATTCCCTCCTCTCCGAGCTCCGGTTACACCGTTTCAAAGTCTGTAAAACAACGCAGAAAAAGGCACACCACTAACAGATTTAGCAACCGTCATACGTTTTACTCTTACCCTTCTTTGTGAACTTCAAATTGCACTGGTTCAGGATTTTTGCAAAATAGTACACAAAACGGCCCAACAGATTCTGGTTCTCCCTGGTGTTTGGCCGAGCAAGATACCGGTTGGTTTCTGCGGCTTCATGGAGATACACATGTTTCTTTAAAGAAATGCGTGATTTTCTTGACAGAATCTTGAAATTTAGTCACATAGATCCAATTTTGTTAACAGAAGCTTTAAATTTAGAGGCAGAAATTCATCTTGCTTTTATGGTTTTACACAGTAGAGTACAGCTTGGACTACGCAGCTTTGCAAAAATACACAGTTTTCTTGGCAGGAACGTGCTATTTTCTTGAGACAGTAGCTCGGAATTTGGTTACAGAGATCTAATTTTGTGGACATAAACTCTAAATTATCTGTGCCTTACCTTTCCAGGATTACACCCATCCTGAAACTGGGATTCTAAATCTCGCCACAAGGCTTCCACCGGACTGCGCGAGAACTGATTTAGGACCCAAAACGTACATAGCTTATGGCACCAGGGAAGAACTTGTTAGAGGGGATTCAGTCACTAAGTTGCACATTGACATGTCTGATGCTGTCAATGTTATAATGCATACAGCTGAGGTCGAGTTCTCAGACTTCCAACAGAAGCAAATAGAGAAATTGAGAACAGAATACAGAAGAAAAGATGGGCTGCCACAGGTTTCAGGGGAGATGTGAAACGAAAGCTCCGATTTTGGAGGCGCTCTTTGGGATATATTTCGAAGAGAGGATGTACCCAAATTACATGCTTATATGGAGAAATACCAGAGAGAATTCAGGCACCTTGACAGTAAGCGTCTTAAAGAGGTTATTCATCCTATTCATGATCAGACGATTTACCTTTGCGCTGAGCATAAGAGAAGCCTGCTGAAAGAGGAATATGGAGTAGAAGCATGGACGTTTGAACAACATATTGGTGAGGCAGTTTTCATTCCAGCTGGGTGCCCTCATCAAGTTCGAAACCTCAAGTCATGTATAAAAGTTGCTCTTGATTTTGTATCGCCTGAGAATTTACAGGAATGTATTCAATTGACTGAAGAGTACCGCTTTGATTTTGCCAGGGAATGCGTGAAATGTCCAGTGCTCGGGTCGGGCAGGATCCAGCCACAAATGAGGCCTCGACGTCTAGAAATGAACAAGAGGCAGGTCTTTTGGCTTTTTTGTTAACGATCGAAACGAACGTCTAGAAATGAACAAGAGGCAGGTCTTTTGGCTTTTTTGTTAACGATCGAAGCGAAGCTGCAGGACGTGCTCTCCAACGAAGTCGTTTTACAAGAAAACAGGACTGCAGTTGTGATATGATATTTGGCGAGAGAACAGGTTGCACGGGTCGTATTCGGTATATTGACTGTAACATTACCATTTTCATATTTCAAATTTTCATATTAAGAATTGTCGTAAGGGCTGCTTCATCATACCCAAACATTGAAAATCAGATTCTACCTGCACATTACTTCAACAGAGTGCCTATATACATAACCTGTAGCTGTGTGGACGGTATCAAGAAATTGATGTCAGTGGTCATCTTAGTACTGAATTCATGATGTCTCTACTGTAAAGTTTCTTCTCAATTAACTATGTATTTGGATCAGTATTGTTTTCTCACAGTCAATACAACGAAGGATATAACAATGCCGGCAAAGTTGTGGTTCAACCCATGTGTAAAGTTTCTTCTCAATTAACTATGTATTTGGATCAGTATTGTTTTCTCACAGTCAATACAACGAAGGATATAACAATGCCGGCAAAGTTGTGGTTCAACCCATGTTTTACCTCGCTTTATTTCGTTAATTCAATGATCGATGTTGTTCTGTTGTTGCTAATTCTACTCGGATTCCATTCTTGCTCCTGCTGAATCCCAACTTTTCCAATTTTTGGGTTTTACTGCTATAATGTGCCTCATATTGCCATGATAATTGCTTGTAATATAACAACCCAATTTCTGTTGAATTGCAAATTGAAATAGTACATTTTTTACTTAAATTATTCTGGAATTACAGGAAAATCCCTGGGAAGCAGTTGCAGGATCAAACACTCGGCTTTTTTGGGTTTCAAGATCCAAAGTAAAAGATGGATCATTTCTATGGACCAGGCAGAAATCAGCTATTTGTTCCGGGCCCTGTCAATATTCCGGAACCTGTTCTGCGGGCTATGAATAGAAACAATGAGGACTACCGCTCTCCAGCAGTGCCAGCTCTTACAAAGAATCTTCTTGAAGACGTGAAGAAAATATTCAAAACCACCTCGGGCACTACTTTCTTAATTCCTACTACGGGTATGTCTAGTATTGTCTGAATTATCATGCTCATCTCGAGGGTTTGACTCTGACTTGCTTAGTTTTAGATTTTTCGTCAATGCGTGTTTCTCTTCTGTTTCTTCTTTCTTCTGTATACTTTTAAGTGCACGTTGTTCGTCTTCAAACAATTTTTGGTTAGGTGCCTTCCTAGGGAGCATTTAGATTCTGCTATCGAGCAGTTTAACCCCTATGTTTCTTCTTTTGATTCTGCACCATTGAAGGCTCTCTGTGTATGTATAATATCATTCTATTGTTTGTACTCGACTGCTTCACAGTCCAAAATGCCATAAACCAGATGCAATAATTCAGGGTAAATATCTCATTTTTTTCAGTAGAAATACCGGTTTTCTCTTTTCGAAAATCACTGTCTGCCCTCTTGAGTGTATGTGCAGAGGTATTAGTATCTGATCAAATTAGCACTTAGAGGTATTAAAACCCTCAAGATACACAGTCCCTAGTAAGGAATCAACCTGGGATTGTGCGACCTCGAGGGTTTTAATACCTCTGAGCTCTACGCTGATCAGGGTTTTGTTAAGGGTTTGGTTCTATTGTTGTGCTTGGCTGCTTCTCAATCTTAGCATGCCATTTAAAATGCCCTTGCTAAAGCCGTGTGAGTGGCAAAACAGGTTTTTGATGCTAGCTCATAATTATGTATTATCCAACATAGCAAATCCAAATTTTTGAAACTCATTTATGAGAGCGCAGGGAGAAACAGAGTATCTTCTGGTAGAACCCATACTTTGGACCTTCCTTTTATACTTTTGTTTACTAGCACTACAGGAGTTCTGGTGCGTAGATTTGGCTCCACGGTTTACTGCTTTACTGGATTCTCTCGGCTCGTTAAATTGAAAATTTAAACCCACTCTCACAAATTGTGCTTTGTTTTTAATAAAGTTGTGTGTTTGTCTTTAGCTTCATCAATTTTCCTTTCTGTGGCTTCCCTCGTATGGTTACAGTGAGTCAAATTAACTGCTAATTTATGAAATAATTCAGTCGGGGCACTATTTGGCAGTTTCAATTTAACTAGATGTGGTAATCTATATTGTATAAGTTTTGACTTGCATATTGGTGTTAGCTCAGTCTACATGCATGGTGTATCAATCATCTAACGTATGTTGGTGGAATTATCCAGGTACTGGTGCTTGGGAAAGTGCACTTACAAACACACTATCACCACGAGATCGAATCATCTCTTTTGAGATGGGCCAATTCAGTCTTCTGTGGATTGATCAAATGAAACGCCTCAACTTTGATGTTGATATTGTACAGTGTGAATGGGGAACAGGGGTGGATATGGGGATACTAAGGGCAAAGCTTGAAGCAGATAGGGAACACAAAGTAAAGGCTATTTGCTGTGTTCACAATGAGACTGCAACTGGGGTCACAAACAATTTGGCAAATATAAGGAAGGTGATCGGTGAGTATGACCACCGGTGTTGATTTGATTGCATTGTTTCAGAGTATTTATTTAGCATTTTACAATGCCACTTACTAAACCCATTGTCTGCGAAGAAGAAGAATCATTTGAGGGTTAGAAAACTGGCTATAATCAAGACATCTTTATCTTGATTGCAGATTCTGGAATATTTCAGAAATCTGTTAGACAAGAGAAACTGCCATCCTTATCTCAATTGCAGATTCCAGAAATCTGATGGACAAGAGTGAAGTCAACTATTTGACTTCGTTCCAGTACGTCAGATTTCCAGAATCTGCAATTGAGTTGCACTCATACCTATAATCATAAGCAAAATGACTGTTTAAAAAAAAACTTCACTTGTATCTAATGATATTTGGAATGGGGGGATGCAGATGATTGCATGCATCCTGCTTTGTTTCTGGTGGATGGTGTGTCTTCAATATGTGCCATTGACTTCCGTATGGATGAATGGGGAGTGGATGTAGCGCTAACAGGTTCTCAAAAGGCTCTGTCCTTGCCAACAGGTCTTGGTATTGTGTGTGCTAGCCCAAAGGCTTTAGAAGCAGCAAAGACTGCAAAGTCGCTAAGGGTATTTTTTGACTGGAACGACTATTTGAGGTTCTACAAGATGGGGACGTATTGGCCCTACACACCATCAATTCAACTTCTATATGGATTGCGGGCTGCTCTAGATCTTATATTACTTGAAGAAGGCTTAGATAACGTCATTGCAAGGCACAATCGCTTAGGAACGGCAACAAGGTAATTTTACTTTGGCCAATGTATGTTTCTTTTTCACTTTTGGGCATGCTCATGAAATCTGGAAGTTGGCCTAAATAGTCACTATTTTCCTGAATTTCATCAGTACATATATTCGATCAATAAGACCATAGCATATATTTATGGTCCGGTGTTATTAAAGTTACTAACATTGGTTCTTCAAATTGGATCGGCAGGCTTGCAGTGGAAGCATGGGGGTTGAAGAACTACACTCAAAAGGAGGAATGGTACAGTGACACTGTTACAGCCGTGATTGTTCCCCCTTATATTGACAGTGCAGAGATTGTGAAAAGAGGGTGGAAGAGATACAATTTGAGTTTGGGATTGGGGCTCAATAAAGTGGCAGGCAAGGTGTTCAGAATAGGACACCTGGGAAGCCTGAATGAGGTAAAATTCTTCCCCACATAAGTCCATGCGACATTAATTAGTACAGAATAATGAAATAATGCACATAGACAGGAAAATTCATCTGTAGCTATTGCAAGTAAATCTGGCCACAAGAAGATTATTGAATAACCATTTCTTTACTGCATTGCTTTTTAGGATTAGAATCCTGAGACAGTGGGATTGTCTTTATTTTATTCTGTAGCGACAACCGGCGGGAAGCCTATGATTTTTGAACTCTTGACACCTGTAAAAGAATGGCCTTAATCCATGGAAGTTTTCCATTTGAGGCTGTTAACACCACAACTCCAATCCCAATCAGAGAATGGAATATGTTTTAGAATCTGTTGTGATAGAGAAAAAAATAACTCTGGATTTCAAGGCACAAGTGATTTCAGTTGTTGTAGGATATTTTTATGATCAAGTGAAAACTGAGTGCATGTAGGTCAGTTTCTCAAGGTGATACAAAACCGAAGCCCTTCCCGGGCTCAGTTACATTCCCCAATTGAACTTTGGGAAGTAATTTGTTTTTGAAACTGTCACAATCAGATGTAATAACGTGAGTTTAATTGTTTACTACAATAAGGGAGGTTGTCAACTGATTAGCCAAGGGTATAAGGATATAAATAATGAAAATGAAACTTCCAAACAGAGTCCCTGTCAGCGCCAAACCTCTTTGAAGCCACTTAAGAAAAAGGCTTTTGCTGATTGCAGAACGTGAATTCAGGGCATGGATGGTTTTAGAGCACTTCTGCCAGAAATTCTCGAGAAAATCAGAATTAGTGCTACCCTCGTAATACTGTAAAGATAAAAAATATTCGTATGAATATCAAAATTAATGCCACATTTGTATCCCTGTGAAGATCCTACTTTCAAGGTGCTTGGCAGCAGACTTGACTTCCCTCGTTAGTTATTATATTTTCATATGACTTGGATGCTCTAACGTTTGGGCTGGAGTCAAGACTGTGCTGACACCTTACATATACTCTCTTATAATCATGGTTGCAACTTAATTCTTGATGCAACCAGACATTCTGTGTAGTATGGAGAGAGAGTTTTTAAGTAATTGTTTAGCTTACAAACACTTCCAATGAGATCATTGGCAAGTCATTTCAGGTATGGTAGATAAGTAGTCCCGAACCTTAACAGAACATTATTGTTGTGTGCTGTAGTCATGGCTTCTATTTTGAAGGAAACTTTCTTTGATTCTATTAACACGTGAATTGATTTGCTGTCCTTGGTAATCATGTTGCAGGTGCAACTATTGGGATGTCTAAGTGGCGTTGAAATGGCATTGAAGGATATTGGCTATCCCGTGAAATTGAATTTGAAGGCACAGTGACATGGTAGTCTTTATAGAGAATTGAATAAGAGCACAGATATGTTTGATTGTCATTAAATATTATAGCTTTTATGTCCATCAAGCTAGGATTAAAAATTAAGACTTTGGATTTATGATGTATATATAATTGATTTTGTCTTGAAACCTGAATTTAGTGAATATCTAAATTTGAAAATGAATTGAAATACGAGTATGTGGTGTCATTGATTTTATTCTCTAACATTTTTGTGATTTATTGTGAGAATTTTTTTTAGCATTCAGAAGTTGTTTCATGGCCAATTGAATCTGTTTATTACCATGGATTTGGCAATGGTTTTTAGCTTTCTTAAGCATATGGTGTCTAATGATTAAAAAATGTAGACCAGTGGACTGACTTTCTGACCAATTTGCAGACACCCATTTTATGCCAAAGCAGCTCGCTGTCGTGCATGTTTCAGAGCTCTACGCCTTGTTAGGCATCTTGAGCTAAAGGGAGCTGAACTGCTAGAAAGGATCCCTCAACCCTTTTTATCTTTGCATCTGAGATTTGAACCTGACATGATAGCTTAGAGTAGATGTGAGTATATCTTCTCTTCTAGAGAAGGCAAGCTTGATGGGATTTCCTAGCAATAGCAGAGCTGCATTGGACTACTATATATCCATCAACAGTGAGGCATACATTGGAACATATTTTGGGAACATGGACAAGATGGTAGCTGCAATGAGAGCTTTGAGTGGGCGACCAAACACAATTTTTCTCAACAGGAGAGCTTTTGCAGAAGCTTTTTCTCAAGGTCTCAATGGAGTGAGGCTGGCAGATTATTTGTGGGAGGCTCACAGGGATGCTTTAATTGAAGGAAGAGGATCTGCTCTACCTGATTGCTTTTGCATGTCCAAGGCTAGAATATCAGAAGGCTTAGGGAGTGGATATGAATCATATGCCAAACAATCATTTAGGGGTTTATAATTTATAACCAGTCTTGGTTTTCCCCTGACTATCTCTGAATGCTTATTTACATAAAACCCAAAACATCCCCAAGGGCTCTTTGATGGTTTTATCAGGCCTGTTTTCAGGAGGTCATCAATTTCCTTTCTGCATAACTCAGTGTGTTCTTTATCCATTGGGATGGATTTAGACCTGTGAGGTCTAACTTCAGCATTAGATACAAATGGTAAAGAAACAAAATGTTTCTTCTTTTCCCAAAACATTCCAGGATGAGTACCAAATAGAGGCTTAAAAAGCTCTCTGACTTGTCTGATCTTTTCTTGATAATCTGGTCTAGAAATCAGATTATCAATATTCATGCTTTTCTTCAGTCCTTTTAATTCTTCTATTCTATCATTCAAAGCATGAATTTGATGTGACTTTCGAGGGGCTCCTACAATAGGATATGCAAACTTCTGTCCCCTAAAATTGAAAGTAAAGCTGTTCTTTCCTTTTATATCTTCAAAGCTACAGGGTTTGACTGTACTCATAAATGGAATACCAAGAAAAAGATCTGCACTCAGACCATCATGCAATATACAAGAGATCTCTAATTTACTGACTGTCTTTTTACTGAGGTCAAGTAAGATTCTTGCTTCAGAATGAATTACCTCAGATGTAGCAATAGTAGAGATTGACTTTATTCTGGATGACAGTCTTGCATGAAAAGGGACTAACTGTGGTCTGATTGCATTGATGCCAGAACCTGAATCAACCAAAGCAGTGACAATTCTTTGTGTTCCTGCAATATTTACAGAGATCCTTATAAGAGGAGTCTGAACCAAAATAGCATTAATCAATATACCTTCTTCTGGTTTCTTAACGTCTTCAGACTTGTTTGAAGTTTCTCCAGCTTCTTCTTTCCTCTCAAAATTCCAAGGATCGTCAGGAACATAAGTAACTGCTTCCAAAGCAGAAACTCTTTTCTGTAAATCAGAAATAGCAATATTTACATTATTAAGATCAAAAATTTCATTGACAGTTTGTTCTCTAAACTGTCTGGTATTTCTCTCAACAGAAGCATTTATGTATGCTTGTGGATCTGTCTTCTGTTTTTCTTTCTCCTTTTCTCCACTCTTGTTTGCTAGGATATCCTGGATGGTTTTCCTAGTTCTTCTGTCTGTTGTACATAACAGTGTAGTATACAAATCATTTTCTTCTTGTATAGTCAAGACATTGCAACAGAGTCCTGAACAATCAGATGTACATTCACTACTACTAGAAGATGCTGAACTATGTGTACAATCATGTGCAATCATTTCAATTTCATCTTCTCAATTAGAGGAGTCATGTTCATCACTACTGTCTGTATCAGTAAAAACTAACTGTTTTAACTTTTCTTCTAGAGCATGCACTTCTTCTTTAACATAAATAGGTCTCATGCTTGAACAGATGGTTACCTGTTACAAGACCTATATGATAGCTATTTCTTGACCTATAGATGCTGTAAATATGTTGATTGTTGGCTTTGAAGGTAGGCTCAGACAATGGTTATCTTTACTCCAAAAGAAAACCCCTACCTTGCTCGCTGATTGGGCTGCTGCTGTTGTACTTAATGATCAAGGACAGCCCCAATTACTTAGTGATGGTTCCACAGAAAACAACTTTATTGGAAAGTTGATATCTGCTATTGAACAAGAATTCATAGGCCATCGAGGTGATACTACCACTGTCCAGACTTTAGCTTTAAATCAGATGAAGCTCAAAGATATGACAAAGTTCCATGCTCACTATGAAGAATATCTTAGGCGTCTCTTCCAATTGCCAAATGCACTTGATCAACAGTGGAAAAATCATTTTATTTCCACCTTACCCAAATGGTTTGCAGAACGCCTTATTCCTATTTTTAAAGATCCTCGTCATCGAGATTCATGGGGTGCTATTCATCAAGGCATCATTGGCCTTATCATGCAACTTTGTGCTGAGCAGAAGCAAATCAAACATGTTAATTCTGCTAAAAACAAATATTTGATTTCCCCTCTATGTAAGCAATACCATGTAGATTCTGGCATCTCCTCCAAAATCTCCAGGGGGGGAGGACATAAGGACAAGTACAAGCACAAAAAGCATCACAAACCTTCTCATAGATACAAATCATATCAGTCTAAGCATAGAACTCAGAGACAACCTCCTGCACACATGTCTGCTAAATCCAGAAAACGTAGCAGTAAAAGATCAGTGCCAGAGAACATCAAGTGCTACAAATGTGGTAAGAATCATTTTCTTACAGATTGTCCCCTATTGTCAAAAATAAAAAAGGCTGTTAAAGAAGAAGTGAACCACTGCATATAAAAATTATGTTGCATATAAAAATTATGTTGCTTCTGATCATTTTGCAGCGAAGGAATATAAATTTTTAGTGGCTACCACTTTATTCAATTTATGTTTTCTGATGGTCTATAACTTTTTACTACACTGTCTTATCCATCTGGGTCAGGTGTGTAAGTAACAACAAATTTTAGCCTGTTATCTATTTCTAAATGAAATAGAGTTTCTAAATAGAATACCACTTTGTCCTGTCGATCATGCTGTGTCTTTCTGCTGATTGACAGCTTCTCGCAATGCTTCAATTCTGTTAGATGCTGCCAACTACTCTTGCTTGTGTAGTGAACGAAAACATTCAAGCTCAGTCCCAGATGTATCTGCTTGTTTGAAGGCTGCCTCTATTTGTGTCCACAATTTACCTGCTCTCATCTGACCATTCCAGCAATACAGAGAGAAAAATGATGTGAAATTTCTAAATTTCTTTAGTTTCATTGTTCAACCATAACATTCCATGATTGCTAAAGAGAAATGATATTTAAAATTGGAAAAAAAAACTTTACATACATTATATCCTTGAGTCAAGACTTTCAACTTCTGCTCAAGACGTACAGCTTTCCTGGTCTCACTTTCCATATGATTCCTCACATTTTCAAAATCATTTTGTGTTGCTGCAAGTTTATCAGTAACACTGGCTACACTACCTAGACCATAGCTGTTTCGACCTGGGAAGTACATCATATCTTCAAGACAAGCATCATGAGCTTCAGAAAAGTCATCAACTGAAGCATCTTCATGTCCCATTCCCACTCGCAAAATTGAGACTTCTTCTTCAATTAGCTGTGCAGCCTGGAAATATGATAATAAAAACATAGAGAGGACAGGTTGTGAGCCCGAAAGAACTTTCTATTTATAAACAAACAATCAATAGACCAATCAGAGATCTTACAAGGCCTTTTGTAAAGCTGATTGAAAAATGAAATTTTGGTGGCTAGAAAGCAGCAAAAGAAAATTGACACACAACAAAAAATAATCAATGCGTTTAAAAATCATGAAGAATCTCTCATGTGATCCTGAACAGAAAAGTGAAGGAATACAAAAGATAAACTCCCACTGGGCACTTATACCTCGTTTAATTCTTCTTCATCAAAATCATCTATGTAAGGAATTGGAACCTGTGGCCTTCCATTGGGAGCACCCTTACTGCCCTTTTTTTTCTCTTTGACTGAGTTCTCTTCAAAGGGATATTTTGCATTGTCGTGCTCTAGTAATGACACCAGCTCTTTTCTGATCAATTCATCAGCCTGCTCAATGAAATTTGTTGGTGCAAAAGAACCTTTATCATCATCAACTCTAGTTAAAGAATTATTGATAAAATCCACAGAAGATACAGGGGGTCTAGGAAGATCCCTTTGTAGAACTTTTGATCTCTTTCTAAGCAATGCTGCTTGTCTTGCAGCTTCTTCTGCTCTCTCTCGCGCTAGTTTATCAGACATGTCCTCATCCATTTGATGCCCTACTTCAATGTCCTCAGTTGGAAGCTCGGGGACAACTATCTGGTATTCATTCTTTGGTGCAGGAAGATCACTCAAACCAGCAAGAAGGTTCCTCCTGATTTCTGCTTGCCTTCTACTCTCAGCCTTGGAGCTGTCAGGAGTTTCCATACCTTCATTTATGTGAAGTTCATCACGAATAGGGGTGCCTTTGGGAGTCATGCTGAATTCTCTAGATGGAGTCATACCAATTCGAGGAGTTAAACCAACTGCTCCAGGAGTGTGCATAGGTGTTGCGATAGGATTTGGAGTTTGAATTTCCTTCTTTTTGGGAGTGACTCCTGAGAAATCTGACGGATGCAACTCTGGATTCTCGCCACCAAAAAGAGGAGTCTGTGACTCCCTTAAACGTGCTTTATTTTCAGCTTCCATCATAATAGCATCCCCTTTCCCCCCTGGAGTTCTGTGTGGTGTTCGTAACGGTGTCATGCCTAATCGTGGAGTCTGGCCATAATTTGCAAGAAGGGCACGTGCAGCTCCACTTCCCTCTGCCAGTTCATCTTCTCCCAAGACAAGATCACTTGCATACCCCATTTTTGCTATCTCTTCAAGCTCACGATCAGAAATCTGTGGAGATGGAAGCATAAGTTTTGCTCTCTTCCGAACTGCCTCCGGATCATTCAGCTTATTTACTTGCATTACGGCTGAGGGTGCATCATGCCTCTGCATTATTTTATTACGCGCAACATCTTGTTTTCTCAACTGAGCTTCTATGTCCACCCTTCTCTTTCCCTCTAGTTCTTCTATTGTTGTCGGAAAATTGGGTTGCTGAACCTGTCTAGTTTCCTCATCTGAAACATCAAAAAATCCTGGGGGAGGTTTCTTCTCGAATGGAATCTCTGCATTATAGTCTATTCCTTTCCTTTTTCTTCTCCTCTGCTTGCCCTCGATGCCAGCTGCCTTCAATTCCCTTCTTTTCTGGAGAGAGGCAAGCCTTCTTGCCTCCTCAAGCTGTTTTTCTCGTGCCTTTCTCTTTGCTTTCTTCCCCCGAGTGTTCGCCAACCTTGCCCGTGCCTCTGATAACATCTCTTTCTCATCTTCATCCATATCAACTGGATCAGGCCTTGCAGGCTTGGACTCCGGATTGGGATCTATTTCTCCAGGCCTCAGCTTACGTGGATCATCAGCAGGTTCATAATTTTCATCTTTTACACAAGCTGCATCCAAAAGTTTCTCGTAACGTTCCAGGCATTGAGATGGAGTGCGCCCAACGATTGGTGCAATAGTCCTCCACTGTGTAGGCATGAGTTTTGCAAGATGAAGCAGTTTTTCGTCCTCTTCTCTTGTCCATTCTGTCTGCACGCCCACAAAAACATATCAACATAACAGCATTCAACTAAGCCAAAAACACAGACGACATTAGCAAAGGGGGTCACTTTGCTGTAAAAATATCACAAATCTCAGTTAAAAACAAAAGGAGTCATTATTCATATATCAGAATCCCTTATCTATTTTTTTTAAATGCAGTGAATAAATTTGTTATGAATACATCAGAACTCTGCTATGGAAACACATTGCTGTGGAAGATATCACAAACCCCAGTTTGAAATAAAAACGAGTTGCTATCAACAATTTCATAAACCCTTGTTTAGACTTAGTGAAAAATATAAAACCCTTGTTTAAATTTGTTCTATAAAAATTGCCACAAAGAACTTTGCTGTGAATACAGCAAAGCCCTGATAGAAAAATCTTATACAAATTTCCACAAAACCTTTACAAAATATTATTTAAAATACCTTTTTGATGGAGGGATCCAGCCATTCATACCACCGAGCTTTGCACTGTTTCGCTGATTTCCGAACGAGCAGAGAAGAAATACGTGCCCATTGATTTTTCCCATATTTCATAACAGCTGCTTTCAGAATTTCATCTTCGGTGTTTTTCCAAACACCTCCCTTTATCATAATCCTCATTTTGCCGCAATTTTATTCGTAACCCTAACTACGAATAAAATATATTCACTGACTCGGCTCTGAGAAGACTTTCCCTGATCAATAATATACTCACTGTAAATATGCAAAGTTCGATCCCAAAACAACCCCGACAGAATCCGACGTCTTTACGGAAATTCCTTTGCTTTGCTTCGGTAGACACTGTGTATACCTCCTATAACCGCTCCCCTTCCAACCCGCCCAGTGTAAAAAAGAAAAACTAGCTTGAGCGTATACACATTGTATATATCATAGTTACCAAATTCGCACGTATTGGAGAAAAAAATACGAAAATTCGGCAATTCGATTCGTATATCGAATAGTTCGGAAAAAAATACTGAGAATTCGGCAATTCGAGCCAGATATCGAATAGTTCCTGGAAAATCGATTCGCTAACACGACACACCGTCTCGAGGTTCAGGTTTTATGGAATATTTGCCTACGCTTCAGATTTTATGGAATATCCACGTCCCGAGAGAGGTGGCTCTTAAAGCCAAAATAAATAAGATTTTTGTTTTTCAATTTCATTAAAGTCATTTGTAATGGGTTGACTAAATGGGAAAAGTCCGGTAATTTCACTTGCAATAATTACAATGGAGCAAGTGTAGTAGATTATGTAATTTGCTCGCATAGTTTGTGTGAGAAAATGGAGGAAGTGTTGATTGGAGATCAAATTTGGGACTTAAAATCAGATCACAAGCTAATCTATTTAAGTTTCTCTTGGACCGGAAAAAAGCAATTAGGGTCGAAAAATTAATGTGTTCAACAAAATCCCCCAAAGGGCAGAATTCTTTTGAATCGAGAGAATTGTAATACCTTCAAAATAATGCTAGATAGGCTCTTCAAGAAGGAGGAAATCCCATCTCATGGCCTCCATAGTCACAGATTAACACATTTAATTCAAAGCGCACTTGCTGAGTGCAAAAGAGCAAAAATTAAGAAGTCCGAAAAAAATTGCTTTCCGGTTAATGCTTGGTTTGACGAGGAATGCAAAAAGGCAAGGAGAAGGTGGAAGGAATCAGACACGGATAACATAAAGCTTAAAGCTTACAAGCAGTTAGTAAAAAAGAAAAAAGCCGATTTTTTGGTTTCAAGGAGAGAAGAACTAATCTTCCTCGGGAAAAATAACCCCAAATTATTTTGGAAGGAGCTCCAATCGAAAAAGGTGCAAACTGAAAACAACATTACAGCTTCTAAATGGTTTGACTATGCAAGACAACTTTATGAGCAGGATCCCAAGGTTGAACCTCCTCCTTTGGTCAACACAGACATAAAACTCTTCACAGTGCAAGAAGTAGAGATGGGTATCAAGAAGTTGGGCACTGGAAAAGCAAAAGACTTAGATGAACTCCAAGCAGAGTATCTAAAGTGGGGCTTAAAATTTCTTTCACCTCACATCACAAAAAATTTCAACAACATCTTACAGCAGGGGTTCCCCACAGATTGGACAACTAGTATGGCAATACCTCTTTTCAAGAGTGGTGACGTCAATAATCCTTCCAATTATATAACCATAATGATAAACCCCTTGTTTGCAAAGTTATTTGGAAGCATGTTGGAAAAGAAAATTAGCAAGTGGGCAGAAGAAAGAAATAAACGTGCTAAAGGGCAAGCAGTTTTTAGACCTAAACATTCCACAGTTGATCATTGTATAACTTTAAGGCACATCATTGAAAAAGGTTGGGAAAATAAGGAAGAAGTTTTTTGTTGCTTTGTTGATTTCAGAAAAGCCTTTGACACGGTTCCTAGGGATAAGCTTTGGGGCAGAATGGAGGAACTCGGGGTTCCCAAGCATTTGAGAGCCGTTGTGCATAGGTTGTATGAAGAGGTGAAAGTCAAAATCAGAACTTCAACTGGCATTTCTGAAAGTTTTAGAAGCGATATCGGGGTCAAGCAAGGCTGCCCATTGTCTCCTACCCTTTTTGGGTTATATATTGACAAGCTTGAAGAGTGGCTAAATTCGCAAGGGGGTGACGGTATCCATTTGGGCAAGTTCGTTATCAGGCTTCTTTTGTATGCAGATGACCTTATATTGATTGCTGAATCGGCTCTTGGTTTGCAAGAGCATTTACGTTCACTTGAGCATTTTTGTAGAAGGGTTGGGATGCAAGTCAATATTAGCAAAACAAAAGTAGTGGTTTTCTCTAACAAAAGAAAGCATAACCAACATAAGTTCTATTTTGAAGGCAGCATTCTGGAAGAAGTTGCAGACTACAAATACCTCGGAATTGACTTCAATAGAAATTTAAGTTGGGATGGTTGTAGAAAGAAAAGAACTTTAGGGGGTTGGAAAGCATTTTATGCTCTTCAAAACAGGTGTAGAGAGGCAGAGCCGTGGGACTGGAAAACCACCCTAACTCTTTTTGGGCTTCTAGTGATTCCGGTGATTCTTTACGGTTGTGAACTATGGGCCAGCAGCACAACCAAGATGCAGTGGAAACAAATTGAGAAAATTCAGAAACGTTTGATTACAAACAAATTAAAAATTAAAAGTGCAGTTCCTTATGCTATCCTGTTAAGTGAAACAGGGGCTGCTCCTATTGAAGCAATTGCTATGGTGCGAGTCATAAGGTATCTGAAAAAAATTGAGCAAATGGAAGAGGATAGATGGCCTAAGGTTGTGTTTAGTGACAGATTGTGTAAAAGACAAAAGACTTGGATGCGGCAAAATAACAAATGGTTTAGTAAATGGGGTATTTGCTTGAGCATGTGTCCTACAAACAGTAAAGAGATAAAAACTTTTGTTATGGATAAATTCCATAAACATACTTGGAAGAAAGATCTAGAGAGAAAGAAGAAGTACTACATAGAAGAGTTTAACCCCACACATAACCATCAACAAAAGGCATACATAGGGGCTGATATTTCGTGGAGATCTAAAATTTTTATTGCTCAATTAAGGACTAATTCTCATCAACTCCGTTGTGAAACAGGGCGCTGGAAAAGGCCAAAAGAAATGTGGGAAGAAAGAGTATGTATTTTTTGCTCCTCCGGAAAAGTGGAAACAGAAAAACATTTCATTCTAGAATGTGAGGCTTTCAAGGACACCAGAGAAAACTATGCAGGCATTTTGGCAGCTAATTCTTGGGATAATCTATTCAGCGAAGAGTTTGTCGATAAGCCGGGAGTGCTCATTGTAAAACTTCACAGAAAAAGGGCCGAATACAAGAGTCAGATAGAGAAGCAATCTGTCCCATAGGCTATTTTTAGCCTCGTGGACATTAAAAATTCTTCTTTCTTTTCTTTCATTAATGCATACAACCGGTTTAGAAAGTTGGCTTGTGAAGTCGGTAAATCTTAGAAATTTAGCTGTTAATTAAAGCCAAAATAAATGAGATTTTTGGTTTTCAATTTCACTGTTGCATACAATCAGTTTAGAAAGTTGATTTGTAAAGTTAATAAATTTTAGAAAGTTGACTTGTGAAGTTAGTAAATTGGATGAAATTTTAAATAGGTTAGAAATTAGTAAATGAGATGAAATTTTAAATGGGTTTAAATTAGATAGCTGAGTTGCTAAATTAGTAAATGAGATGAGTAGTTGAAATTAATTGAAATTTTAAATAAGTTTAAATTTGAAGAAACTTGATATATTTTTAATTAAAAAAATTAAAAAAAATACTATTTATCAAATGAATTTAGATAAATTTTAAAATTAGGAAGTGATTTTAGGTTAAAGTATTGAGTTTTGAAAATAAAATAAATTTTGGAGGGAAGAGTGAAATATGGTTTTTTTTGGGGAATTGTAATGTCAAAATTGTTTATATTAGTCAAAATTAATAGAAATTATTTAAATTTCAAAATTAATGGGAAGAAAATGTGCAAAAGGATTGCTATTATAGAAAGAAAACTACATATTTTAGCAAAATAAATTGTTACAAAATGAAAATATTGTCGAATTTTTTCCGAATTGAAATTTTTTCATTCGAACTTTTACCGTACCGAATCGAATTCGAATCCGAATTCGAATTCGAATTTGGTAACTATGGTATATATACAATATGCCTCGACTCATTCCGGGAAGGAATTGCAGGGAATCTATCGTCGTCCTCCCGTCTCTCTCCTTTAAACTTTCATATTACGGAAAATGTTTGAGAAAAATTCAATAATTGAAATGAATGGACCGACACACATTTCCCCAGGACTTGCATCGATCCATTTGAACCCAATATTGGAGAGATTAAACCCTTTGAAACTCAAATTTTAAGTTAGTTTGTGTGTCTTCAACTTAGATTTATCAAACTTCAAATGGATCAAACATTAAATACTTTAGGAATCAAACCCCTTCAACTTTGAACCATCAAGTGGATCTTAACTCGTGATTGGATGCAGCAAGCAAATCTTAACCTTATCATTTAGGGGTTTGTAAGATACATTTTATCCTTACATTGGGTTTTGTATGAAGATCTTAGTTATTGACTCATTAATTTGATAAATAATTTTATATTTATAAGTGAATTTTTTTTTTAATTTAATTGGTTTAGGGATTATGATATGAATTTGTTTTTCTTCCTCAAAGGTTCAAAAATAGACGGGCAAAGTTTCTACATGTTGTATGATTAATATTGGTTTTTTGTGATGAGGAAGGATAGTTGCTTCTTTGGAGTGAGATCTTCTTATGGGCGTGTCTTTGAATATCTTGATGATTATCAAGTCACAAGTTGGCATGCTAGTTGTCCAAGTCACAAGTTCTTACTAGTATTGGCATGCTAGTTGTTGATACTAACTTCACACAAATGGTTAAAAAAATGAATCTTAAAATTATATTGGATCTATCTAATAAAACTTAATTTTGTTTTGAATTTAATAAATAGATTTTAATCGTGGATTTATCATCATAGAAATAAGATTTAGCCTAAATCAAATCTTTTGAGGTGTAAATATTGGTTTTTTTAGTCTCAACAAGTGACATAACATGCAAGTCCTTAATTGAAAGGGATCAAATCCCTTGCGGTGTGAATCTTTAGTTAAAAGAGATCAAAACCCTCAAGGTGCAAACTTTTAGGTAGTTTTAAAATGAAAAAAAAATGGCAATTGCATATGGAAGGATTCAATCCCTATTTACTCTCAATAAATCTAAGATCAAGATAAATATATGCTAATTTACTTATATTTTAGAGTCATTTTCTTAATTATAGTTTTAGGTTTACCTTTTTTAAATCTTGGGTTTAATGTTAGAAAATTATATTTTACTTGTTGTGCATGACATAGGTGACACATATATTTCATACATTTATTCCATATTTGGTGTTTATTCCATATTAGGTTATAGAATGCGCCTCTTGATATTATTCTTTTATTTATTTTTAAGTTATAATTACTTATATATCTTTAATCTCAAATATAAATATGACATATATACGCTTGGCATTGTTGGGTATAGTTACAATATAATTAAAGTCAAAGTAAACAAGTAATAACAATGGATGAAAGATAAAAGGTGCTTTCCTCCATGACAAAGTCAAGTGTATTGTATCGAATTCCTTCTTTTGTGTAAATCAACTTGCAATTCTATGACCTTGTTATTAATCTATTTTGGACGTATGCATATCCTTACTCCATTTGTGCTCGAAAAGTTTTCTTTGTTGTTGCTCATTTTCATGTCAAACAATAAATGAACTAAGTGTGTGACTCCATAATTTTCACATTTACTAACTTGAGAGTGGACATGTGCCAACTTGAAGAATGGTTGACTTGTTCACAAATTTCTTATAATAGAAACTCACATGTGCCAAAACTTGATCTCATTATTTTAGCTTTTCTCCAACTAGATATCTTAGAAGAATTCTAAAACATCAATTCATTATCTATGTTTATTCATCCATTTGAAGGCAACATGTTGAACTAAATTGTAACTTTGTTTCTATATTCTGCAATGTTAGCCAAAAGTGACTTAAAAATTTGGCGTCATTCTCTAATGTGATCATCTTTAACTATCTATAAATTTACACAATCTTCTTGAATAAAAGTTTTGTGCAATGACTTACATCGTTCTAAGAAAGAGGAAATGTGTCATCCTCAAAAGCATATCAACGATATTAAACATTACATCCTGTGCATATTGTGTTTTCATTGTTCCAAGTATAAAATCCATTATGGCATCCTCTCAAGGTATCTTTACACTAAGGGAAGCAAGATTCTTAGTGCTCTTACATTTCATGGTGGAATAGATGTGTCAGATGTGTGAAAGATGTCATATGTAACATGTGTACTGCGAAAAAAAAAACTAAATGGAAAAAAAATATTGTTCAACCTTTAATGTTAAAAAGTAGAAAAAAGCAACCCTCAGGGTGTAGTTCAATTGCGATGGCCATGAAAATGATTTTTTTTTTGCGAGGACGTTTGAGTTCTATTATCGTGTAGAATTTCTAGGCACCGCAACAATGACTCAGATTGGGGGTTGTCACCCTGATCCCCAATCTCTCTGTTTAAGTTATCTCCCTATAACATACTAAGGGGGTTAGACCCTATGGAAATGGTGAAGGAGACCTAGTTGGGAACCAACCAGCTCAGGAGACACAGTTAAGTGACAAAATACTTGTATTAGATCTAGCAAGATTTAAAGGATTAGATTAGATTTAGATGATTGATACCAGTGCCTTATGGAGTCAACTATATTGCTAAGAAATTTAGGACCAAGTAATTGATGAGAAATTTCCACTTGGATGAATGACTATCTTATATGTAATGCAGATCCTAAGACTAATGTGAAATGCAGGAATCTTGGTTATTTTTAGTTAAATGCCTATTCTAAGTTTAACCCCTTTGATCCTTTCTATATTGAGGCTGATTTTGTAGTAAGTGGCAAAGAGAAGATAAGGTGAAGCACACTAAGGTGTGATTAACAATACCTCTCCTAAAAATCTAACGTACCCGGTGCCTCCGGTGCTGTAGAGAGTTGTGGCTCTTACGACTGCAAGGTCACCGTTTTAAGTACTATTAAAAACAGGCTTCTCAAGCAAAGATGGATGGGGTACCTATCTTTCTATCGACCAAGGTTATGCTTGGAAGTAAACATTAATTATACAAGACTAACTTAAAATGTGAAATGCAAGGAGAATTAGGAGATGTTTTAGTGAAACGTGGTGTAAAGACCCAAAGAACTTAGATTACAAGTTATTATGATTTAAACACTAAGCACTTTGCCAATTATGTAAATGCTCAAAAAATGATCTATCGAAAGATATACAATTATCATAGTTCCACAACGGAGTACTCAATAAAATGTTGATCCCCAATTACTTGAAAATTTTCCAAACTTAAAACATTTGATAAATATCCAACAATTCAAGTAAATAGATGCAGACTTCAAGTTAATTTCCTTCTTCAGAAAAAATAAGCAGTTTCAATAATTGCCAAGCATTAAAACCAATGATCTCAAAAATTTACTGCATGCAATAATGAAAGCCTAAGCATTTAAATCTCAATAATTAATAATCATGAAATACTATGAAATTTAGATGCTAATCACATGAAACACTTCTTCAAATAATTGTGGAAATAAACGATATGATTTTCTTAAACAACTCAAGTCCAGAAAAAATTACCTATAATCAAACTTTAGAGATATATTAAAAAAATAAATTTGCCTTTGACTATAGAAAAATTTAAACTGCTTCCAAAAATAAAACTTTCCTTGAAGCTTAAAGATTTAACACATTAGCAATGGATGGAAGAACCCTAACGATGGAGGTTCCTTAACCACGCGGCAGACTGTGAACAATGGAGGAATGGGCACCCCAATAGGCCTGAACCAGTATGGGGAAAATGGGTTCCATGCAGCTGGACAGGTGGCGGTCATAGACATCATTCTTGAGGTGATGTGATGGGACGTTCACACTCAACAGAGGGTGAGCACTTTCGGTTTTCTCTGTTTCAATTTACCATTCGTTTTTTTACAGTTGCTCAGAACGGAGGTTACCTGTAAGGACCAGCGAGTGCACGCGCTTCGGTTTAGGAGCTCAGGGGAAATGGTTATCAGTTGTTGTCGATAGAAGGGATCAGGCGCCATGGTCAATGGCTCGGAAAGGGTGGAGGTGGATCCCGAGCCTGGTGATATGTTGGCTATGTGGGGATTGAAGGTTACAAACCAAAATATCATGGATTACAGCTGGGATGTGCTCCTGGATTTCAAGAGGCTCGGGGAAGGCTAGGGAGACAGAGGGTTTTCTGGCTTTTAGAAATACCCTCACAAGTATGGAGAGGAGGGCACTGTTACCTTCTGGAAATTCTGCGGGAAATAAAGCTCAATTTACAAGTTTTGGAGAGGCGACCTAGAAAAATCAGACACTTGAACTTCCTTCAGACCTTCGTCGGCCCTATCTTCGGACTGGGGGTATCGAGGATATCGTCTCCAGTTGCACCTCCTGGAATCCCCATGGGCAGGCACAACATATCCAAAGTCCTGGAAGGGGAAATTTAATTCAGAGCTGAATAGAGAAGGCAGGACAGAGGAGTTGGGGATTCACAGACCCCCGAAAATCGCGAGGGAAGGGGAGAAGCACTTACAAGGTTTCCTTCAGAGAAAATGGTTGGGAAGAATAGCGGATGCCATATCTGAAGGAAGGCCAGAGAGAGTACTCGCCCAGAGCAAGGAAGAGTGACTTGTTTCAGTGAGAAGCTTTTGGGGATTAGTTCACAGTCAAGACGATCCTAAGGAAATTCCACCCAGTTCTGTAGGGCTTCGGGAAGGAAACCACCCAGATCGTTTACACTTATGCACTGATCATCCTGGGATCTCTGTCATTAGGGAGGAGGTACAAAAGGAAAATTCAGTCTTAGAAATTCAAATCATTTCAATCAGTGAGGTAGCCGGAACTCAAGGATTGCAGGGATCTCAGAGAACTAGAAGGCATATGGAAGAAAGCCAAAGGCGCAGAGAAGAAAGGAAAATTCCCACTTGATCCTGGGTATTGATATTTCAATGGATGAAACAATGGAGACGCATGAGACCTTACCCTTATAGGGAGAGCCAAAGGGAAGAAACTAGCAAGCTACATCAAGCAGTGTCGTGGAAATGTTGTCATTGATAGCAAAGGAGGCAGCAAAGACAGAGAATGCCAAAGGAGGAAGCAAAGAAGCGAATAAAGGAAGCAAAGGAGACAGACAGAGGCGGAGGCAGCGAATATAGAGGCAGAACCGTTACCACAGCAGAGGCAGAGGCAGAGCAGAGGCGGAGGCAGCGAATATAGAGGCAGAGCCATTATCACAACAGAGGCAGAGGCAGAGCCGTTATCACAGCAGAGGCAGAGCCGTTATCAGAGGCAGAGGCAGAGCCGTTATCACAGCAGAGGCAGAGCCATTTTTTAATTCCGAGAATCGCTACCCCAGCTGGACGATACATAAACACAATTTTGGGAATCGTATAACCCAAGCAGCAAATTATATATATATAAATCTCATTCCGGGAATCGTTACCCACGCTGGAGTATATATGCAGCGCATTACATATATTGCGCCTTATGCACAAAGGTCCAAAGCATATATATTAATCTATATGGAGCACCTTTTTAACAAAGAATCAAAGTATCATAAGGTGGGACCCTCACCCAATTGCATCAGAGAATATAAGGGTAGCGGAACAAGTTATCAACAGAAAGTTGCGATTGCGATTGAAGCCCGGACCCGATGGGCATATAAACTGTGTCTTGATAGGTTTGAGTTCTGGCTTAATCGCATCGGCTCAAAGCTTATATATATATTTATATGGAGCGCTTTGTGGACAAAGAACCAAAGGTTTTAAAAACAAACAAAGTTTTATATGGTGGGACCCTTTCCCAATCGCATCGGAGAAAAAGCATGCGGCGGAACGTATTAATAAACCAAGAAAAGACAAGAGTTCCGATTGAGTTCCGGACCCGATGGATATATGAACTATGATTCAAATGTATTTGAATTCCGGCTTAATCGCATCGGAGTATCGGAGTATGGGCATCGGAACATGCAAACGCAAACTGCGATTGCAATTAATCGCAATCGGAAGAACTTAACAGTGGTCAATCGCATCGGAGTGAAAGCAGGGCAGCGGGACTTGCAACTAAAAGTTGCGATTGCGATTGATCGCAATCGGAGTAATCGCATCGCATCAAAGCAATCGCATCGGAGCAAGGCAGCACAGCGGAGCAAGTTAATGAAGTTTGCGATTGCGATCAATCGCAATCGGAAATCGCTAGAGAAGTAGTATATCGCATCGGAAAACGTGGCAGGTGGGCCCGAAAGGGGTTTTTATATGTTTAAACAGGTTTTATTATTTACACCGAGAGTTGATTTAAGGCGTATTAAAAGGCAGTTTGTATGATTAAACTCTGTATAATTATGCTGAGAAATGAAATTGGGTTATATATATAAAAGGCGTTGTTATATATATAAAACGTTGTTGCGATTGTATTGAAATATGCCGCGTGGTCTGTGGACCCACGGGCCTCGGCCTAAGGTGGAGGACGATTGTTAATGTAAAACGATTGCGATGTGTGCAATCGCATCGGGCCATAAAAACAAAAGTCGTGGTGTATGTATGTTCCGCTTGCGGAACTCACCACATCAACAAGACACTTGCTGTGTGTAAAGGGTTGGAATTTGCCCAGATTTAAAGTCAGCAGTTGCATATATATATATATATAAGGCGCTGATATAAAAAGCACAGTTACAAATGTATGGCAAATGGCCGTTACCCTGCGACAGAGAATAAGGAAACAAACAGAGCCGAAAGGGACAAAGACACAGTCAAAGAAAAGACAAATGCGCAACAATCCAAAAGGCTGAATGAGTTGAGCTGGAATTTTCATTGTAATTGAATGTAAATGTTTTTAATTGATTTATATTGTTGTGATGCATTGGCAAGTCTCCGGAAGAGAACAAATATCCCACTATAATGTTAAATTGATACCTACAGTTATATTTATTGAATGAGCAGATAAAAGGAATGAGAAGACAGAAGCCAAAGAGTCATGACTGTTCACTCCAAATTATTTGTGAAATACAAACAGTCATGTGAGGAACTCTATATATAATATCAACTGGATATGCATAAAGGAGGTTAGAGAGAGAAAATATAGAGAATGCAGTGTATAGAAGAGTGAGGAAGAGAAGATTAAGAAAAGAAGAGCAGAAAGAGATGCTACAGAACAGGGCTGATATCTGAGGTAAATCAACAAACATTCAGTTTGATAAATTGAGGAAGTTGGAGCTTCCCTATCAAGTTGCAGCTTGATAGCTGTCAGTTGTAGCTGACTGAGGTTGGAGCCTCCTGTAGGTTGGTGCCTGCAGAAAATTGAAGGGAGTTGGTGCTTCCTTGCAAGTTGTAGCTTGCAAAATTGAGGTTGGAGCCTCCTGTAGGTTGGTGCCTGCAGAAAATCAGTGGTGAGAGGGAGTTGGAGCTTGCCTTTGCATCACAACAATAATAAGATGTGGTTTTCTCCCTTTATGGGTTTCCACTTATATCTGGTGTCTCTGTGCATGATGTTTATGTGTTGATCTGATTTATATCATCTGCTTAATACCTGCTGCTCTCATATTAAGTCTATTGTTATATTATATTAATACTTGCTGCTCACATTCTAAGATTTCTCACATATTAAGTTGGACATAAATGAAGGTGTAAATAAGGTTTAATGAAAAGTTTTAAAAGACGATGAATGTGTTAAACTGATTCACCCCCCCCTCTCAGTTTAACTAAGGGTTCAACAATTGGTATCAGAGCGGGTTCCTTTGTACCAGTTTAACAACTGAAAGGAGATTCTAGGTTCTCAGAATGGCTAGTAAAGAAGGATGCTCAACCAATAAAGCCCCTTTCTTTACAGGTGCAAATTATGCCTTCTGGAAAATCAGGATGAGGACATACATAATGTCTCTAGGAATAGAAGTTTGGGGTGCTGTGGAATTAGGATATGCCCCAAAGGCAACTGACACAGAGAAAGAATCCAAACAAGATTTTTTAGCCAACGCAAAAGCCATGAATGCCATCTTAAATGGATTGTGTGAAGCAGAGTTTATCAAAGTAATGCACAAAGACACTGCCAAAGAGATGTGGGATACTCTGGAGAACATCCATGAGGGAGACAAGAAAGTAAAGACTGCCAAACTTCAAGTCTATAAAGCCCAGTTTGAGAACTTAAAAATGAATGATGATGAAGACATTGACAGTTTCTTCCTAAAAGTTGCAGAAATTGTTAACAATATGAAAGCTCTTGGAGAAACCATGCCAGAAAGAATAATTGTGCAAAAGATTCTAAGATCTCTTCCATCCAGTTTTAATCCCAAGGTGTCTGCAATAGAAGAAACAGCTGATTGGGAGACCTTGATCATGAACCAGCTACTTGGAAATCTAACAGCATATGAGATGACGCTCCCACAGAAGAAGCCAAGTCCGAGGGAGGCGACCTTTAAAACAGAAAAGAAGAAAGAAGAAGAGGAAGACATATGCTCTTGCTCGGATGAAGAAGAGGCAAAATTTGTCAAGAAATTGGATAGAGGCTCAGGTAAATACAAAGGTAAACTTCCTTTCAAATGCTTTAACTGTGGAAGAGTTGGACGCTATGTTGCTAAGTGTCCTCACAAGAAAGTAAGGAATCAGGCTCAAGAGTCAGAGAAAAATACATCAAAGAACTGGCAGAAAGGAAAGAAGTTCAGCAGAAAATCCTTCTATGCTCAACAAGACAGCAGTACATCTGAAGACCCAGATGAACTCTCAAGTGAAGATGGAACCTCTGAATTTTTATTGATGGCTATAGAAGAACTTGAAGGTCTCCTGCTAGAAGATGAAGAAGAAGAAGGTGAAGTCGACCTTGAGGGGGAACTAAGAAGTGCTCTGGAAGAGATTGATAGACTCAAGCTGAAATGCAGAAAACAAAAGGACATTCTCCTCAAGTATGTACAAGAAGAACAGAATTCAGAAGTCCTGACGCAGCTAAAGATGAGCTTGAAGAAGCCAAGAAGAGAGAGGACATGTTACTTAAGCAAATCAAAGAAAAAACTCAGGAACAAGAAAAGTTGGAAGAAGAAGTAGTATGTCTCAGGAAGAAATTAGAAAATTCTCAAAGGAAAATGGTTATAAACTCTTCTCAAACAACAAGCTCTAGTAAGTTGAACGAAATTCTTGGTGCTCAAATATCTCCTATGATAAAAACTGGAATAGGCTATGAAGGAGAATCAAGTAAAGGCAAAGAAAAGGTTGACAGAGAGATTATTTTTGTAAAAGCAAAGAAGAATGATGAAGTAGCTCAAACAATTCCTACAAAAGAAGAAACCTGTAATAAGGAAGACAGAGATCAGAAGAAACCACTAGTAGCAAAGAATGTAATAAATACTAAGACCCCTGAATATGTAAAATTTGGAAACCATCAAAGGAGATTCTTCCCTCCAATGAAGAATGCCACCTGTTATGTCTGCCACAAGCTGGGACACATTGCTGCATATTGTCATGCAAGGAGGAGTAATTCAAACCGGCAAAAGATGCAAACATTGAAGAGACTGCCTCAAGCAAACAAATGGAAGAGACAACCTTACATCAGGTATGCAAATAGCTTCTATGGTTACTGCTTTTATTGTAAGGAATTTGGTCATAAAATCATTGAGTGTAGAAATTATGGACAAATATTGATGTTTAACACCTCAAGAAGGTTTATGAATCAAAGAAATTATGTTCATACTCATAATTCTACAAAAATTATGATCAAATGTTGTGTATGCAATCAAGTTGGACATATACCTTCCAAATGTCCTCTAAGAAGATGTAGTTCATCACCTCACAAAAGATACCAAACAAAAGGATGCCTCCAGTGGAAAAAGAAGGAGAATAAGTGTGACCTGGCTCTAACTGCTCAAGATCTGAAAAGCCAATGGTATCTGGACAGTGGCTGCTCAAAACATATGACTTGAGACAGGAGAAAATTTATAACTTTTGATGAAAAGAAAACTGGTAATGTTACTTTTGGCAATGATAAATCAGGAAAAATCAAGGGAAAGGGCTCAGTCATCTTAGATAATGGCAGAGGTAAGGCCCAAGATGTACTATTTGTAGATGGGCTGAAAGAAAATTTGCTGAGTGTCAGTCAAATGTGTGATAAAGGCTACGAAGTTCTTTTCAGAGCACAAGACTGTGAAGTCAGATCAAGCACCACAGGTAAGACTCTGCTCAAAGGTGTTCGAACAGAGAGCAATGTTTACATCGTGAAAGAGGAAGATGAAGCATGCCATCTTAGCAAACTTGAGGAGTCATGGTTATGGCATAGGAGATTGGGACATCTCAGCTTCGATCATATCATCAGACTGAGCAAAAAGAAAGCGGTCAGAGACATGCCAGAAATAAAAAGGCCTCCTAATACCATATGCAAATCTTGTCAATTGGGTAAATAGACCCGTACATCATTTAAGGCCAAAGATGAGTTATCAACAAGTAGACCACTCCATCTTGTGCACATGGATCTGTGTGGACCTGCAAGAACTAAAACACCAAGTGGAGAATCCTACTTCATGCTAATAATCGATGATTTCTCCAGAATGACATGGGTTTCATTTCTCAAGAATAAATCGGAAGCTCTGGACAAATTCAAAATATTCAAAGCATTAGCTGAAAACCAGACAGGATGCAAGCTAAAATGCATCAGATCGGACAGAGGAGGTGAATTCACAGATTATGACTTTGCATATCTATGCAATGAATATGGCATAAAACAACAATTTACTATTGCAGGGACACCTCAGCAAAATGGAGTAGCAGAGAGACAAAATAGATATGTTCAACAAATTGCCAGAGCCATGATGCAGGAGAATAATATTCCTCAAACCTTCTGGGCAGAAGCGGTACACACAGCGGTGCATATCCTTAATAAAGCTCACTTAAGGCCAAGCAGTGACAAGACTCCCTATGAACTTTGGCATGGGAAACCAGCTTCAATCAAACATTTTAGAGTCTTTGGAAGCAAGTGTTACATAAAGAATAATGATGAAAATCTTGGAAAATTTGATGCAAGAGCAGATGAAGGGATATTTCTAGGATATGCATCCAAAAGTAAAGGGTACAGGTGCTACAACAAGACTCTTCGAAAAATAGTAGAAAACATTGATGTGAGATTTGATGAAGAACTTCCAAACAATACAAGAGATACAGACTGCTGCAGTCCATCAGACAACCATGAAGAAGAAAACCAAGATGATGAGGAAACAAGCAAGACAACAGAAGATACAGAGCTAAGTTCTAAAGCTCCCTCAAGATATACTTAGAAGAACCATCCTGAAGATCAGATCATTGGAGACAAGAGAGTAGGGGTCCAAACTAGAAGGCAGCTAACTGAACAGACAGAAGAGGTATACATAGCCATGTTATCACAAATAGAGCCAAAGAGATTTGAAGAAGCCAGCAAGGACAAGTATTGGGTGAATGCTATGAATGAATAATTGGACCAAATTGAGAAGAAAAATACCTAGGAACTAGTTCCTAGACCCACTGAGAAAAATGTCATAGGCTCAAAATGGGTATTCAAAAATAAAATGAATGAGGAAGGACATGTAATCAGGAATAAAGCCAGACTTATCTGCAAAGGATATTCACAAATCGAAGGACTTGATTACGATGAAACATTTGCGCCTGTAGCCAGAATGAAAGCCATCAGAATGTTTCTAGCCTTTGCAAGCTACCAAGACTTCAAGGTATATCAAATGGATGTAAAATCTACTTTTCTGAATGGAGATCTAGAAGAAGAAGTCTACATGGAACAACCGGAAGGTTTCTCTTTAACAGACAAAGAAGACTATGTGTGCAGACTGAAGAAGGCTCTATATGGACTGAAACAGGCTCCTCGTGCCTCGTACTCAAGACAGGATAAATATTTACAAAAAAAAGGCTTCAAGAGAAGTGGAGTAGACAACAATCTATACATAAAAGCCCATGAAAATGAACTCCTGATTGTTGTAGTATATGTTGATGACATTATGTTTGGAAGCAACAGAGATGAACTAGCAAAAGGGTTTGCTGAGAAGATGAAATCAGAGTTTGAGATGTCCATGATTGGAGAACTCAATTTCTACTTAGGACTTCAAATTCAGCAAAAGAACATAGGCACATTCATCTCACAGGAAAAATACTTAAAAGAAATGTTGAAAAAGTTCAAAATGGAGGACTGCAAACCTGTGTCAACTCCCATGATCACGGGATGCAAGCTGTGTGCTGATGATGGATCTGCTGATATAGATCAAAAACTCTATAGATCCATGATAGGAAGTCTGTTGTATCTGACAACATCAAGACCAGACATCATGCTAGCAGTAGGACTAGTGGCTAGATATCAAGCAGCACCTAAACAAAACCACCTTCTGGCAGTCAAAAGAATATTTAGATACCTACAAGGAACAACTAAGTATGGACTTTGGTATCTTAAAGGAAAAAACGTCACGTTGACAGCATACATAGATGCAGATTGGGCCAGTTGTGTGGATGACAGGAAAAGCACAAGTGGAGGTGCATTCTATTTAGGAGAAAGTCTGGTGGCATGGTTAAGCAAGAAACAAACATCTATCTCTCTGTCTACAACAGAAGTAGAATATATAGCAGCAGCAGCATGTTGTACACAAGTCATGTGGATGAAGAAAACCCTCCAAGACATGAAGGTAAGCATTGATGAACCTATCTCAATCAAATGTGATAATACAAGTGCTATAAGTATATCTAAAAATCCTATGCTTCACTCAAAAACTAAACATATCCCAATCAAGTATCATTTTCTCCGAGAACAAGTGGCTCAGAAGATAGTAAAACTGGAGTATGTACCAACAAAAGAACAGACAGCAGATATATTTACCAAACCACTTGCCAGAGAACCATTTGAATATTTGAGAGACAGACTAGGGGTAGTATATGTAGATGCTACTCTCTAATATGAACAGAAAGCACAGTTTCAGGGGGAGAATAGAAACGAAAATATCATTCTCAGGGGGAGATCAACCAGCAAGGGAAGCATGAAAACAGGTCCTCAGAATCAAAATGATTATGGCAAGAATACATTCTTCATAAAAGAATCAATAAAAAGGCGAAAAGGTCAGTGGTGCGGCGGAAGAGTGGTGAACACGACGTGAACTGAACTTGGAAGAGTAGTGAACCCGAAGTGAATCTAATCCAAAGGTTGAAGCAGCAGCGTACAAAGTCAGAAAATTTCAGGGAGAGGAAATGCACAAAATATTGAAAAAGGATAAAATCACAGGATCAAAGAATAGATATACGAACGGAAGTGATATACGGAGTAAATCGGCAAAACATTCGGTTTGATAAATTGAGAAGTTGGAGCTTCCCTATCAAGTTGCAGCTTGATAGTCGTCAATTGTAGCTGACTGAGGTTGGAGCCTCCTGTAGGTTGGTGCCTGCAGAAAACTGAAAGGAGTTGGTGCTTCCTTGCAAGTTGTAGCTTGCAGAATTGAGGTAGGAGCCTCCTGTAGGTTGGTGCCTGCAGAAAAACAGTGGTGAGAGGGAGTTGGAGCTTGCCTTTGCATCACAACAATAATAAGATGTGGTTTTCTTCCTTTATGGGTTTCCACTTATATCTGGTGTCTCTGTGCATGATGTTTATGTGTTGATCTGATTTATATCATCTGCTTAATACCTGCTGCTCTCATATTAAGTCTGTTGTTATATTATATTAATACTTGTTGCTCACATTCTAAGATTACTCACATATTAAGTTGGATATGAAATGAAGGTGTAAATAAGGTTTAATAGAAAGTTTAAAATATCATGAATGTGTTAAACTAATTCACCTCTCGGTTAACTAGTGGGTCAACACGGTGAATGGGAGAAAAGGGCTTGGGAAGAAGTTCCTGATCTGCGTTTTGAAGTGATTAATTTGACGAACAGGTGGTTTATGGTTAAATTTAGGAACAAGGAATCAGTTAGTTTGGTCCTATATCGAATTGGGGCTTCAGTCGAGCTCCTATTCTGTTCAAGAGGTGGAATCCTCTCTTCGATACGCAGCGTGAGAAGGTAGTTGATCTTCCCATCTCGGTCAGGATACCAGGTCTCCCACATCCCCTTTAGACCGAGAACATTTTTAGAGAAATTGGAAATGAGCTAGGGCTCTTCTTAGAGGTTGATATGTCATTCAAGCATACTGGAGAACAAGGGATTGCTAGAATATTGGTGCGACTAAACTCAAGAGAAGGTTTATCAGAAGCAATTCAACTCCACTACCGCAATCGGTCTTTCATCAAGGCGTTGTATTATGAACAACTTTCATTCAGGTGTCATTGATGCCATCCATTTGGTCATATGGCAAAGGAATACCCTCTAAGTATTCATAGAAGGAAGAAAAAGTGTAAAGGAAAAAAACGCCTCAGAAAAGGAAGAACGGATTCTGGTAGGCAACCCAACATCGGAGGCTGAACATGGGAAACATGAGACACTTTCCTCACCGAAGGCAGTGGAAGGGGCTCAGATCCTGCAGGTGGAGGAAGTGGGTGCTCAAGCTCAAGAAATGGAGGTGGATCTCGTACACCCCATGCCATAGGAAGAACCAGAGGCCATGACAACTCCATTGCAAGAGGGTACTTCTTTCGACCCCTCTCCTCCTTTTTTTGTTAATGTATCGGATGTTTTGTCTATGGATCTAGGGCTTGGTCCTTCCAGGCCTACTCATAATAACTTCACTCAAACTCTTGAAATTAACATCAGTGATTCTTTAGATAACATCATTACCTCTATTCCCGAACTAAGCCTGGATCCCCTCCCTGTACCGTCGTTGGACTCGTTCCCTATCAAACAAGAGGGAGAGAGAAGCCCTCACAACCTTAGACCTAGAGACAAGAAGGAAAATTTGATGGAGGTGTTTGGGGGATTTGGAAATTCGGGGGACCCTCAGCGTGGGAAAAAACAAAGGAGAAGAAAATCCAATTTATCAAAAGCCCAGTTGAGAGCTAAACTGGATATTGCAGATGGAAAACAAAAGATACTAACAGGGGTGCTTAGAGCAATACAAACCCCAGGTTTAGTGTCAAAATTATCTTTCTGTCCTTTAAATTTCGAGGGTCTGGATCAGGTATTGGCCCTTAAAGTCTATTCCTCAGAATTATATCAAAACTTCCTCCTTTTAAACATATACATCCCCTGTCAGGATCAGATGCCCTTTTGGAATGATCTATGGTCCAAATATTTCACGGATAACACAAATCTCATCATAGGAGGGGACTTAAACTTCTCAATTGGGCATGCGGAATCTTGGGGGCCAAATGCAAGGGCACACCCCCTATCGGATTTCTTCTCCTCGAAGATCAGTGGGGGAAAAATGTTGGACTTATTTCCCTTAAAGATGAGGCCAAATTGGCGAATTAAAAGAGTTGGTGAAGATAGGGTAGCAAAGAGGTTGGACATATTCTTGATCAAAGAAGACCTCTTGGATAACATTCCTTTGATCAAGCAATGGATAGGGGAAGGGGTGGATTCAGACCATCACCCAAATCTTTTAGAATTCAATGGGCCTAACACTAAACCTGGTTCACCATTTAAGTTCAATCTTGGGTGGTTAATGGAGGAATCCTATTACACACTCTTTAAAGAGACTTGGATTCCTATGGAAGCTGAGGGGCACAATGATACAACAGGATCCTTTATGGACAACCTCAAAAGGATGAAGAAAGCTACCATTGATTGGGAAAATAAAAAGAAAGTAGAAGAGGAGGAAATACTAACATGGATTGGAAAGGAGCTGGACAGATTGGAAGGACCTAATGAAGATGGGTATGAGACGGTGGAGAAAAGGGATTGCATCAAATGCCTCGAAACTGAAAGAAGGAAGATTATGTTGGGAAGGGAGGAACAATGGAGTCAAAAGAGCAAGGCTATATGGTTGTCTGCCGGAGATGAAAATTCCAAATTCTTTCACAAGTATGCTAAGGGTCAGAAGAATTTAAATACAATCTGGGGGATGAGAGCAGAGGACGACAGGATAGCTAAATCTTTCGGAGACTTAGCATCGATGGGAAAGAGCTACTTCATGAACCTATATAAAGCCCTGGAGGAAATTACCATCGCATAAGTAGTCAAGGTGGCGCAAATCTTTCCAACATACATCAAAGAAGAGGAGAATGAGATGTCAATTTTCCCGGTGTCCAAGGAGAAAGTGGAAGGAGTCCTAAAAGCCATGCAGAAGGTTAAAAGCCCAGGGCTGGACGGATAGACAGTAGAATTTTACCAACATTTCTTTGAATCACTAGGGGATTAAATAACAGTTGTGGTGGAATAATCAAGAGTGAAGAGAGACATTTTGGAACCCCTGAACTCGACATCCATTGCTCTATTACCTAATTTGGATGACTTGGGCTCCTTCGGAGACTTCTGCCCAATCTCTCTCTATAATTGCATATACAAAATCATAGCAAAGGTTAAAACTAAAAGGCTTAAACTGATTCTTTCTAAGAATATCTAGAAGGAACAATTTGGGTTTCTGGATGGTAGGAAGATTCATGAAGCCATTGGAGTAGCTCAAGAAGTCATGTATAGTATGAAAAGGTTCAGAAGGAAAGGGTTGATCATTAAGATTAAGATCGATATATCAAAGGCTTATGAAAAAACAAGATGGATGTATATTAGATTGTTGCTGACACATCTGGGTTTCCATTATGATTTTATCTGTTGGGTGATGGGGTGTATTACTAACATAAGCTTTGTTGTATTGATTAATGGAGCTACCTCCCCTTTTTTCAAGAGCGAAAGAGGATTGCGCCAGGGTTGCCCTCTCTCACCTTTACTCTTCTTACTGGCTGCAGAAGGTCTAAGTTAGCTGATATTGGAGGCCAAGAGGAAAGGGGATATACAAAGGATTGAAGTGGCCACAAATATAAAAATCACACATATGTTGTTCATGGATGATATTCTCTTGTTCGGTGATGATAGCAGAAGGGACAGGCGTGAGTATAAATGTTCAAAATTCATCCATTATCGTTGAAGGTCTCACGAGTGAGGAATCCATGAGAATAGCAGGTGATCTTCCTTTCGAGTTAAAGAAGATGAATGAAAGCTTCAAATATCTTCAGTTCCATCTCAAGCTGGATTCATACAGAATTACAGACTAGCTATGGATGGTGGCCAAAATTGAAAAAAAAATTCAAGTGTTGGAGTTCTAAGTGGTTTTCAAGAGCAGGTAGGATGGTCCTAATTAAGTTAGTTCTAATGGCTATCCTGGTCTTTTGGGCCATGCTCTCATGGATGCCTAAAGGAATTATGGAGAGAATTCGAAAAATCTATTATAAATTCTTATGGGTAGGCACAAAGGAGGAAGTTGTGACCCCATGGGTGGCATGGGAGAGGATAGCTAGGCCAAAATAGTGGGGAGGATGGGGAATAAAGGATCTGCCCTCTTTTGTATCATCCCTAGCTATCAAAATGGGATGGATTTTATTGGCTAAGGATTCCCTATGGACCATGGTAATGAGAATAAAGTACATCAATCCAAGGCCTCTGATCGATTGGTTGAGGACCCTTGAAAAAAAGTCCTCTGGAGGCTCGGTGGTATGGAGGGATACCCTAAGATCCATAAAAATTATTGAGGAAGGGCTGGTGTGGAAGGTAGGGAACGATTAACAAATTCGTCTTGGACTGGATACTTGGGTCGGATGCAATGCAGGGTATGCACTTTCAAAAGAGTTTAGGAATCATTTAACAAAAAAAGGCCTCTTCTTCCTGAACCAAGTAGAAAAATCGGGATCCACAACCTTATGGAAACAAGGGTGGATGACAGGAGAATATTTTCACTTAAACCCTATGTGGATGGAGGCATGGAAACAATATACCAACGAACTTATTAGATCAAACGTTTTACTGCATGACAGGAAAGATGATATCAGGTGGACTCATGCCCCTTTCGGAAAATATACTCCTAAGTTTGGATATGCATATGTTATGGGGAAGAAGGGATGGGAAATCCCTAACTAGTTGGTCAAATCACTTTGGAAACTGCAGTGTCCAGCCAAAAGTCAACAATTCTTCGAGTGATTGTTGGAAAATAAGGTCCTCACCTAGGAAAACTTATAGAAAAGAATGAAGGAGGGTCCAGGAAGATGCCCACTTTGTAAATCAACTTCTGAATTTGTCCCTCATCTGATCATTCTCTGTCCTTATAGTGAATTGTTGTGGGAGGAATTCAGGAACCTGGTCGACATCACTCAAAAATGGGAAGGGAACTCGGTTAAGGATGCCTGGCAGAATTGGTGGAACAGTTGCAAAGAGGAGAAAGCCAAATAGACCCCACTGCTTATTTCTTGGGGTCTTTGGCTAGCAAGGAATAGAGCTATCTTCAGATACAATGAGATCCCTTACTACTCTGTAGCCTTGGAAAGTTCTGCCATCTTTGAACAACTACATGAACAAACCACAAAAACTAAACAAAGGATAGCCATCCCTGAGCAGATAAGGGGAGACCTACCATGGTCCTACTTTGACGGTGCCTCTAGTCTTGATAACATTTGTGGGGCAGGGCTTGTGATTCACTTAAGCCATGATAAGAGATTGGAGGTCTCCATTGGACTTGGTCTGGGGACAAATAACTATGTAGAAATTAAATCTCTTCACACTCTTTTATGCTGTGTCACTCATCTGGGGATAAATTCAGTTCAGATCTTTGGAGATTCACTTAACATCATCAAATGGTTCAACGAGGAGTTTATTTGTCAAAATATTTTATTAAGTCCTATTCTTGAGGAACTGTGGTTATTGAAGGATCGTTTTACTTACATTGTTGTGTGTCACATTTACAGGGAACGTAACGTCACGACAGACCTCCTTTCTAAGGAGGGTGTACAACAGGATCTAGGCAGTTGGAGGATTTGACAAATAGGGTCAGAAGGCCCTGTGGGCATGGATCGCCCTCCATTTGTCTAAGAAAATTATATCTAGCTTCTATTGCTAGATATTATAAATTTTTCAACTGTTTAGTTCTACTTTTTATATGTTCACAAAGACTATTGAAACATTGTTGCTCTAGCAAAAACTTTAATTTTTTTTTTTTTTTTTTAGAAAAGCAAAAACAAAGAAAATGATAACATGGTTTCTACATTGTTTGTTTGGGTTGAGATTTTTTTCTCATAAGAGGAGGCTCAAAATAGGTGTGGAGCGAGCAGTGATCTTTTGTGATCTCCACATAGTTGGGAAGGAAAATTGAACTCTATATTACTGTGTCACAAAACATGTGGTTTTTTGGATGAAATTTTGTAAAGACGTAATTTACAAGTTATGACTGAGACCAAGAAAATGCTTCAATGCATGTGCAATGTTTATGTTAATATATGAAAAGTTCGATTTTTTCTTTTGGAAAAAAAAGCTTTAACACGTTAACAGTAACCCAAAATCCTTAAGTCTTAAAAATTTGATTTTCAAAATTTTATATGTCACAAAAGAATTAAAGAATTCGATTCAAAATTTGACTAATGTTAATAGTTAAAAAAGTAATAATTTTTTAATTTTTCAAAAGTTAATAAAATTTTAAACTTTTAAAAGTTAATAAAACTTTTTGATTTATTTTTAATAAGCGAAAGTTTGAAAAAAAAATTCAAACAAAAATCAAAAGTTAGATTTTTTATTTTTATTTTTTTAATGTTTTGGAGTTAAAATAAAAGAATGAAAAAAAAAAAAAAAATCAATGGGCCAAGGACCACATTTAAAAAATCAAAACGAAACCTAATTAAATTGAAATGTTTTTTTGTTTTGTTTTTTTTTTGGCTTTGTGATGTGATTTAGGTTAAGGGAGCGTGAGTGTAGAAGAAGACGAGCTGGAGGAGGCAACTGACAGGGAGCAGGGAAAGGACGCGAGGGAGCTTGCAGGCAGAGGGAGAAGGGAGCTCGTAGGCAAAGGGAGGACTCAGTCGAGGTCGAGGAGCTCGAGCAAGGGGAAGAGCTCGCAAAAGAGGGACGTGTTAGTATGAATCTTTCGTCATAAAAGATCACTTTAGCTACACATAACAAATAGCCCTAACATCGATTATGGCTGCAAAATACCTTTAAGATTGCTGCACAAATTCAGATCTAAGCACAAAAGATATTAAGCAGATAAAAAATAACATAGCTCCATAGATCCAATGAACAAGAAAAGAAGAATGTATATGAAAGAATTTTGTATTATATTAAAGAATGGGGCACCTGAGAGGAAAACAAGAAAGGTGTTTTCTAGTTCTCCTCAGTGGGATGGGTTCTTGGAAGTCCTCAGTGTTTCAGATCTAGCATTTCTCTCTCTTATGGATGTGGAAAAGCAAACATAGAACTCAATGGGAGTTCACAAAGCAAAATGGAAAATGGTGACCAAGAGAAGATCTAGAGTGATCTAATACAATGAAGGTGGTTAATGAATGGGGAAAACCCCCCTATTTATAACAAAATATTGGGGTGGTCTAGAACTCGGTGCATGAATAAAATATTATTAATCGAATTCTAGAAGCACCTTTTAGGAATATTTTATTATATTTGTTGGAGGGAAACGGATTCTTGACTTGGGTCAATTCCTTTATTTATAAATAATAAATAAATAAATGATTTATTTATCATTTTAGGGGAATGATGGGAATATAATTAAATAAATAATGGTTTATTTGATTATTTATGGATGATTTAGTCAAATTTAACTAAGAATATTATTTAAATAATGATTTAAATAACTTGTTCTTACGAAATAATTAAATAAATAAAGATTTATTTAATTAATTGCTTTGTTTTGGGTTAAAAATGACTAAATAAGTTATTTTATGTGGTGAAAGCAATTTTACTTGGGGTAAAATTGGTCTTACATGGTGTACTTGGGTTCATCTAATAATAATAGGTTAGATGACCAAAAAAATGGTATAACAGATTGCCCCCCAACGTACGAGTGTTAGGAGCAAATCATATGACCGAAATACGTTGTAAGAACTCAATCAGTAGATAGCAAAAGGGAAGCGAGAGAGAGAAGTGTAATGTGTCTGATGTGGTAAAGGACTAGACCCTGAGGAGACGAGACTTACAGGTGCAACAAGTCTCTATGAAGTGGTACCTGTGCTAAAGGCGGCGGGGGAGGCATACCTATGCCCGCCGAGACAAAGTACAAAGAATAAGGCGCCCGGAAAACCACGGAATGCAATAAGTACAAGGAATAAGGCGCCCGGAAAACCACGGAACGCAATAATGAAGCAGGTGCTGGCCTAAACATGAGCCAGATAAATAACATGATAAATCTCACATACATGCGATGCCCGAAATAGTTGTCAGGACTTATGCAACAATATGGTAGTACATGAGATACAAAGACACCCAAATGCCCCCTACACACGGGGAAGGGCTCGCAACATCTTACTGATATGTGCAAATTGAAGAGGCGCCGCAAGCAGTGGAGGTTGATATCGTCAAATGGGAGGAGCTGCATCAGGGGCGGAAAGGAAGTCATCCAGGCATGTGGGGGGCTACCTGCAGGGCCACCCCCTCATGAGGGTTGAGACATCTCACACATCCCCGGGAATCATCAATAGCGGCTACTGCATCACTTGACCATCAAGTGTATAGATCACGATCATGCTGATAGGAGCTCGAACCAAGGGGCACTGCCCCCCAGACCTGGCTTCTGGAATAAATGAGCTGATGTCAACAGAAGTAGGTCTGCCATAGGTGAGGCAATAAGGGAACCCCACCTAAGGCACGGGGAAAATAGTAGAGCGACGACCAAGTAGACACTAGTGATGATGATGGAATGAGAGAAGTGGAGGAGCGGTTGGACGACTTCCCTTGTTAGAGCATAAAGTGTATGAATGGCTTGGTAGCGACTGACACAATATCATGAGGGAGAGTGGGCAGGGGTTTTGAAGGCCATGATGTGGGTTGTGAGGGAGGGACCAAGCAGGAAAGGATGGAGGACTATGGCGGGGTACAAAGGGACTCGGGATAGACTCCATGAATCTGCTAGTGACTCGACTCGAATGCTCTAAACAAGGGCGACTCGATGGTGCTGCCTCATAGTACGGGTCCAATGGAGAACCATAAAAGCATGAGTACAATAGGGTAGCTCATGACGAAAATCAACACGAACGAATACGAGTAAGGAGGCAAAGTGGTGCCCCAAGTACAAGTGTCATAAGTGAAGAAATTCGATTTTGAGAAGAGGTGAATAGACCCTTCATGGACAAAATGTGTCCTGGTGAAGTATCAAAACATAAAAAACTGATAGATACCCATTTGAGTGCTCGGTGAGAGCTTTCCAACGGTGCGGATAGTGTGTCAAACGGGGCTACGGTTTGGTCGCAGCGGGCGAAAGAAAAAAGAGGGGTTTTCTTCTAATAGGGCGTTTTCCCTCCAAAATCATTCATTTGCTTGTGTAGCTGTGGTGAATGTGGAGAGGAGAGAAGGCCCTAAATCTTGCGGCGATCGTAGCAGACAAATCGACCGTTGGAATTGTGATCCGTCAGTTGCAGGTGAGAGGCCTAATCTTAAGCTTTGTTTCTGATGGATTCAAATTGCATATTAGGGCTTTAAATCTCAGTAACTGCCCCTATTTCTTCCTCACAGCCGGGTCGCACTTTTTGGGGCAAAAACTGCAACCTGGGATGCAGGTTTGGGCCTGAAAAGTGCGACCTGTCCTAGGTTTTTGCTGAAAAGTGCGGCCTGTGAGAGGGAGGTGAGTTTGGTGCTGTTTTGAGCTGAGATGCAGTGTTGGTGTGGATAGATGCAGTTGTGTGGATCTGTAGACTGACAAATTGATGTTTTGTGCAGATATGGCAGATATAGTGATCAAATGGAGAGAGAGAGACTTAGGTACATTACGGACGGAGATCCAGGTGGATTAGGGTGTCCGTCGTGTACTGGCTAGGTATGGGGTGCTGAAATTTTTGGAGAACCCATTGATGAGGGCTGGAGAGCACTTGTTGGCCCGTATTATCAGTTACTGGGATCCAGATCAGGAGGCGTTTGTAGTGCAGGGGCACAGGATCGAGCTGACGGTCCAGGATTTGTATTTCTTGACTGGTCTCCCACCATTAGGGATGGTGGGAAATACGCAGCCAGTGTTACCACGTGGGCGTAACATTATGGAGTTTGTTGAGCGACATTGTCGACCAAGGGTCCGAGTCAAGGGGACTCGAATATCCATTGGTGATCTAGAGAGGTTGGAGACCCGGGCAGTGGCCGCAGCAGTGTTACGGGTCTTGGGTAGCCAAGCATTCCATCACATCACTGGAGGGCAGATGATGATCGTGGAGAGTGTGCTGAGTGGGACCTACTATGGGTGGGCCCAGATGATGTTGGTGTCGGTGAAACGACAGTTGTCGCTATGCAAGCGGCAAGTGAATCATGATTGCGCTTATGGGACGATGTTGTGCTCTTTCTTCTTTGAGAAGATCCCGACCTTACGTCCTCGTGTACAGTTGCCTAATGGAGGTCCGAGAGAGCAGCGGATGCGTCGGTGGGGACGATTACTGAGTAGAGGAGGGGGAGGGGCGGTCGGATGGGTGTGCCGACCAGAGTTCTTCACCCATTGGGATCAGATGTCGTTATACATAGACGACTATCCCTATAGTGGGATGAGTTTTTGGGGAGATCCGGACTTGCCACTTCCACCTGGTCGAGTATGGGGACCCGATGGTAAGTGACAAGCAACTAATCTATTATGTGCATTTTAAAGTTTGTGACTAGTCTGTATGGTGCTAATCTTTATACTGTTTGGAATGCAGATATAGCTCCAGTAAAACCGGCCAGATATATGGGACGTCCTGCAGCAGCAAGAGCTACAGGGGTAAGTGGATCGAGGATAGGACAGAGCGAGGAGATGGCCACACTGGTGGAGGACATCCGTCGTAGATGTGAGGGATTTCTGACTGGTGTGTCGGAGCATGGTTGGCAGGATTTAGACGACTGATACATAGAGTTGTGTATTGGGTTACCCTCGGAGTGGCGAGGTATCATGCGACGCATGGCGATGGCCGGTCAGACTGTGCGTGATCTACGAGCTGCGGGAGCAGATCCATTGGCTCGGGATCCTCCAGGGAGTGATTAGGTGTAGGGCAGGTGGTGCCCCCCAGTGTTTGTGTAGGGGCAAGTGTTGCCCCCCATTTTTGTAGTTATGTTTTGTTTAACATGCTATGGGCATGCCGTATGTTTCAGAGCAGATGGACTCTAAAAACACATGTGATATGGTATATATGATGGATGTATTTGATTGATGGTGTTAAATGTTATTGTATTGTGTGTGATAAATGCCAGTCTAGAACATGGTTTGCGAGTTGATCTACGTAGTGATTTTGATCTCTAGGTATATGGCTAAATGTAATGAGTCTAAATTGGCGGATCAAAAGCTGCACTCGTAAATATTGTCTAAACAGGAGAGGGTTATGCACACGATAGACACCATTAAGTTGTAAGACAATAAGCAGGGAATCTAAATGGACGTGCAGATGGAGCATGTGATGAGAGAGAGCATCGGCTAAGAGACCACGAACTGCATCATATTCGGCTTGATTATTGGTGGCTTGACCAATGCAGACCCCATGTGCAAGGACAAAGGTATGCAAGGGGGTAAAAATGGCCCAGGCAGCTGAGGCAAGGTTTCGAGAATAGCGACTAGCGCCATCGGCGTAACCAAGGTAATGAGTGGATGAGAGGGTCGAGGGAATAACATCACAAGACAAGAAAAGGGAGGAAAAGTGGGGACGCATGGTGCGAAGTACATCATAGATACGGATGGGAGTATCGGGATGATGGGAAGGCAAGGAAAGGTGGTGGAAACCACAAGAGGCTGCAAAGCTACCTAGATCATCAGTAGAGGAAGAAAGGTGCACATACGGGTCATTAGGGGAAATGACAGAAGAAAAAATATGGTCGAAACATAAAGAGTCCGAAAAAGTGGCGGAAGGGGGATCAAGCGAAACAGACGGAGTGGATTCATAGGGGATGTACTCCGAGGGGTGTGCGGACGATGATAGGTATAAGAGAGGAGCAGCAGATTCGGACATCTCAACATCAGGGGGAGGGATGTCAATGGTAGACGGGGGATCCTCAAGTAAACTTGACGCATACTGAGCAAGGATAGGCGAGGCGGATTGATTTTGTTCAACTTCGTACTCGCGAATGACCTCTAAAGAGGCTCGGTAATGCGTGAGGTGAGGGCAATGGTGGGAATAATGGCCATGGACACCACACAGAGCACAGGGTTTGTTGGTGCGAAGAGTCTTTGGGTTCTTGGCTACGGATGAGAAAGAAACAGAGGTGTCAGGGACCGTAGATTCAGGGAACGTGACTTTAACCATGGGTTGGATACGGGGTAACTCAGGACAATTATGGGTGGGATGACCGATACCATCACACAAGGCACAAGGCTTGGCGGGTGGGGGCGGGGTAGGGTTAGGTGCGGTGGCCTTGTCAGTGGATGCCCCCTTGCGAGTTTTTCGTTTCTTGCCTATAGCTGTCGCAGCATTAGGAGGGTTCTGCGAAGGGGCTAGGGGCACTGTGGTGGTGGAAGGAGCGAAGGGAATCGGTTGCACGGGTGTCACGGCTATGTATGGTTTGGGGTGGCCTGGTGGGGTCTCGGTTGGAGGAGTAAGATACCATACTGGAATTCCCAAGGTTAAATTAGGGAGGGAAAGGGTGGCCATGACGGGAACCGAATAGACGCCAGGGGGGGGCAAGGAAAGGTATTTGACCGGCGGGGTAATGACCAGGGGGGATGGCTCCCATATGGTGGAGACCAGGTGGAACTGACTCAGGAGGGTAGGAAGGTTCCTAAGTGTGATGGGAAGGGCTGGGTGAAAAAGGTTCAGTTGACTGAAGCGAAGGGCTAGGAGAAGGAGGCGGTGGGTGAGATAGAGGTTGCTGACTAGCTGGAGCAGGCTGCAGAAGGCTAGCCTGAGACGATTGCATCATGCAAACATTCGCTGAGCTGGGGTCAGAGACGGGAGGAGGGGGAGGACCAGAAAAAGTGCCAAGCAGAGAGGAGTCTTTGTAGACACCGGGGGAAACACTGGTCAACGAATCAACAGTTGGTTTATTGGTGACGGTAGCGATGGTGGACTCAGGGGAGGTCTGAGATTTTGGTTCATGGTAGGTCAATTGGTCAATGGTGACAATCTTGCCATTATGAGGGAAAAACATCTTGCGGTGGACTGCGGACGGGACGGCTGACATGGCATAGGTGTAACTACACCCCAAAAAGATGTTTTAGTCAAGAGGGGCGTCGATAACTTCAACTTCAACACAAGCAGTCTTGCCGGCAAGGGTGATAGGACAGTTACGAAATATGCCAATGGGTTGGGAGGCATGGCCATCCCATGCATGAAGGGTGATGGTGGAAGGGGTAAGTTCAGGGGATCCGAGTTGTTTCCAAACCGAAGCGGACATTACGCAGGTAGATGCTCCCTCATCAATAATACACCGAGCAACATTGGCGTTTTGGATTTTGACTGGGAGTTGGAAAGCAACTGAAGGAGGAAGAGGGGGATGGTGTGACTGATGGGTGTCGAAAACAATCAATTGGTCATCAACAGGATCTATAGTGCCCACGACAGAGAGTAGAGCCCTCTTTTGAGAAGGACACGACTGGAGGAGTTCCAGTGTTGAAATGGCAGCAGGAGATTGGGCCAAATCATCTACTATGCTGCATGAATGGTCAGCCTGACCAGAGGTAGAATTGCGGCATAATGGTCCCTTAGGAGGCTTGGGATGAACCTCGGCTTTGGGCAGAGGGAGTTGTAAGGGACCATTGGGTGTGAGGTGGTTGAGACTCAGAGACAGGCGGAACAGGAGGTGTGGAATACTGACGGGACTGAGTTTGAAGGTTTAGGTCGACAGTGAGAGGTGGGTCAGAAGCCATCATGAGAATCTGGAAATCATAGGAACTATAAGTGGAAGGGTGAGTGGTTACTGGGGTGTGAGGTGGTTGAGTGGCCACGAATCCTTGTTGCGGGAAAGGATCGGTAAACACAATAGGTTGAGAAGTGGTGAGAGGTGCAGTAGGGGAGGAGTGCTATTCCCGTACGGTGGCCTGAGAATCCCAAAGTTTCTGCATTTGTGGTAATAAGGGAAAATCGTGAGTGTAGTGACCATAAACACCGCAACACGAACATGGCTTATTGGTGCGAAGTGGCCTGTCCGGCTTGGGCTGAGAGCCCTGTGGCTGGTTGGCAGTGGTAGAGTCGATATTGGAAGGATTGGGTCCACGATTACCAGAAGCGGATTGATTGCCCCTTCTCCTTCTTTGAGAAGGAGGAACGTTAGGTGCCCCCTGTTGTGCAAATACTTGTCCTGGGGGGGGGTAGTAAGGGCGGTTGTGGGGGTGAAAAAGGAAATGGAGTGGAAGGTCCAAATGCTGGAGGAGCAGGGACATTAGGTTGCGGATATGGATAAGGGGTAGGGTGGGAAGCAGTAAGGTAAGCAGGAGGGTGGGAAAAAAGAGGAGGCATGCCATAGCCTGAATACATGCTACCGGGAGGGGAGAAAATGCCGGAGGGGCTGGCCCCTGGAGGAAAACCATGGCTCGGAAGAGGTTGGGCGGAGGTATGTGGCAGGGCTCCAACGATACCGTCGGCAGAGTGAGATGCCCCCGAGGCATTAGGGCCATTGGGTTTGGGAAGGTCAGGAAGGACGGTATAAACATAACCAGATTGGGAATAGATAAGGTCATACTTCAAGGCTATTTGGAGGGCGGCTTCTTCGGTTTGGGGAAAATGGGATGCGACATCTTTGCCAATGGGAGGTAAGAGGGAGCGAAGGAACCAATCCATGTAAACCCGATCTTCAAAGGGGGGAGCGCGGCATAAGCTCTGTCTTCGCTGCCATTCCAGGACATGAATAGAAAGGCGGGTCGAAGAGGATTGATGAAAAGAGGTTAAAAGCTCGGTACAGTGTCGTATCGGAGGGGAGCTTGGTTGGCATAGCAGGCCAACTCACATAGTGGCGAATGGGATCATTAATCAGCTGATTGAAGTCGGGGAGAGTGAGGCCAGCCATATGAGGGAGTAATGGGGCAGTCGAGGTAGGTCCCGTAGTGGTTCCACTGGAAATGGACCCGACGGTAGAACTGGGGTTAGGGTTAGGTCCGGAACTAGACATGGTGAAGGGAAAAGAGGGGGAACCAGAAGTAGGGGGAGAACCCGAACAATCAGAAGAGGAGTCGGAGTACAGACTCAGGGGAAGAGTGACTTGTTGACAATGGGAAGGAGGAATTTTTCCAAGAAGAAACTGAGGATGAAGGCCAAGAAGTCTCCGGGAGCGGTGCCTTGGGGGCGCAATGATGACAGGAAGAAGATGAACTGACGAGGGCAGGGGGGGACAAAATCAAGTGAGGTCAAGGGCAGAGAGGTGTAGTGACAATTGATTTTAAAGTCTTTGCTAGGTGGTGTTAACCAGGCGCTTCTTCGCTTAGGGTCAGTGTGTGTTGTGCGTTAATTTTAATTGTTTAAACCTAGACGTTTTGAGAGTAAAAGAAAAAGTGTCCTGCGTAATGGAAAAGAAATCTGCAGTAAATAAGACTGAAAAAACAGAAAATTAACAACTAATAATGCAGCAATCTAACCCAAAAAGGTGGGTCTCTCAAAACTAGTCTACAAGAGGGAAAAAACCAGGCAAAGCACGCTAAAATATGCCAATAGATCTAAGGTCCGGAGGGACTGGGATCCAAAGGGTGAATCTGCTGAAAAGTGGTGCAGAGAATAGCAAAGAGGCAGAGGCAAGGTTGCTGCTAAAAGGGAGGAGATCAACTTAAATATCGGAGAGACAAGGTAGTGGCCTTAGAAATTAACCCAAACAAAACAAAATGAGGTGGTTTTGAGAGGGAGAAGAGCTGATATAAAGGGATCTGAAAAGGAGGTATCAGATCTGAGAAAAAGAGGGCTGAAACTCTGGAAATTTAGACGTCTGAAACAGTAAAGACTCGTCCACAAAAATTGGAGGGTACTAGAGCCCTAAGGGGAAATATTCCCTCTTAGGTGAGTGAAGCATATCAGAAACAGGTCCAAACAGGCAGAGACAGAGGCTGGAAAACCCTGACAGAAGCTTCAGACAAACACAGAAAAAGTGCTGAAAAATTTGCAGAAAAAGTGCAGGTCGTAGGTTCTAACCTGTTTTTAGTCCAGGTCGCAGGTTTGTGGCAGAAAAGTGTGTCCTAAGGCTCAGGTCGCACTTTTTGGGCCAATAAGTGAGACCTGCAGATCCGACTGTCTCGGCGGCAGATTTCAGAAATATTTTGTCATCTCAGCTGCGGCTGATGTCTGTCACTTGCGCAATAAGGCCAGAAACACAAAGAAGTTAAAAATTTGACTGTTTAAATGGTTTTAGGGGTGAAAATCACCATAAAAATAGGAAAAACAAAAAATGGAAGAGAAACCCTAGGGTCTGAAACAGCTGGATATGCAGGAATAGATAAAACGACAGTGGTCGCAAAAGAAAACCCGTGTGGAGTCGCCAATTGTTAGTATGAATCTTTCGTCGTAAAATATCACTTTAGCTATGCATAAAAAATAGCCCTAACATCGATTATGGCTACAAAATACCTTTAATATTGCTGCACAAATTCAGATCTAAGCACAAAAGATATTAAGTAGATAAAAAATAACATAGCTCCATAGATCCAATGAACAAGACAAGAAGAATGTATATGAAAGAATTTTGTATTATATTAAAGAATGGGGCACCTGAGAGGAAAAAAAGAAAGGAGTTTTCCGGTTCTCCTCAGTGGGATGGGTTCTTGGAAGTCCTCAGTGTTTCAGATCTAGCATTTCTCTCTCTTATGGATGTGGAAAAGCAAACATAGAACTCAATGGGAGTTCACAAAGCAAAATGGAAAATGGTGACCAAGAGAAGATCCAAGGTGATCTAATGCAATGAAGGTGACTAATGAATGGGGAAAACCCCCCTATTTATAACAAAATATTGGGGCGGTCTAGAACTCGGTGCATGAATAAAATATTATTAATCGAATTCTAGAAGCACCTTTTAGGAATATTTTATTATATTTGTTGGAGGAAAAAGGATTCTTGACTTGGGTCAATTCCTTTATTTATAAATAATAAATAAATAAATGATTTATTTATCATTTTAGGGGAATGATGGGAATATAATTAAATAAATAATGATTTATTTAATTATTTATGGATGATTTAGTCGAATTTAACTAAGAATATTATTTAAATAATGATTTAAATAACTTGTTCTTAGGAAATAATTAAATAAATAAGGATTTATTTAATTAAGTTCCTTATTTTGGGTTAAATAAGACCAGGAAATGTAAATAAATGAGTTATTTTATATGGTGAAAGCAATTTTACTTAGGGTAAAATTGGTCTTACATGGTGTACTTGGGCATCTAATAATAATAGGTTAGATGACCAAAAAAAAATGGTATAACGGGACGCATCTAGGGCGAGGGTTTATGTTGCAAGGAAATGACGATTAGGAAGGGAGGAGCTCACGAGTAAGGGAAAGATGTCCACGCGGAGATAAAGGATGGAGTCACGGGATAGGAGAGTTAAGAAAAAATATTTGGGAAAGAGGGACGAGGAGAAAGAAACACAAGCAAAAACGGTAGTGTAAGCATTTTATTAGCTCGCGGCGATGGCTTCTAGGGTTTCTTCTTAAAGGTCCTCTAACGCCACCTTGTCTCTTCTGCTCTCGTCCGGCTCTGCTGTGACCATTACCTCGGCTCCTTCACTCCAACGAGAGCTCTCCTTGGCAATCAGATGCTGGTCTCTCGGTGGTCGGTCAGTTTCCTGTGGCACCGCCCAATCCTCGGCCCTCCTAGCCGTTGAATTAAATTCTCTACACAGGGTTTTGCAGGTTGGGACTGCTCGAAATATTGTCTCCCTGCGTTCGTTGTGCGGCAAGTTCGCTCGGCTCTGCTACCGGGCCACCTCTTCACTTGGCCGTCGTCTTTGCGCCCTTTGCAGGCTATCTTGCAGGATTCTTCACAATACTGCCCCCTTCCGCTGCGTCTGAAGGCAGGGTTTATATGGTTTGGGTCAGGGGTTGGTTATGCAGCCCTGCGGTTCCTCTGAAACTGCTCCAGATTTTAACTATAATAGCTTGGATCTTCTTCGAATCCAGTCCAACACTTTTCAAATACATGTCTCTCTTCCAACAAGCAAAACCCTGCTCCTTTGGGTTCAGTCTTCTTTCACAGGGTTGCACCCCTCTAAGGCCCTCGAACAGAAACTGAGGATCCCTTCCTCTTGTTTCAGGCTCCTTTATGCTGGTAAGCAGCTTGTTGATATCTACCTCTGATTTTTTACAATATAGAAAGGGATGCCACAGTAGTTCTATCTTATTGACTAAAGGGAGGCGCAGCAGGGCAGTCCTTTGCACCCAAGGGATTTTCCTACAAGGAGGTTGTCAAGGCTCCAAAGTCTTCTCCTGCTACCCTTTCCCCAAAGGCTCCCAAGCCTTTTCTGGTGGACAAAATGGAGGAAGTTCCTTCCGCAGAAATAACCCACCCAGATTTGGCTGGGGTGCGCCAATTCTATGAAGAAAATGCCCTCATCTGCAGATTCAATGGTCTTTGGCCACGGTCAGAAGATCTTTACAGCTGGGTTCATAACACTTGGACCAAACACTGCAAGATCATTTTGTGCTCCAAGGGTTTTTTCATTATCATTCTAGTTGACAGTAAGGATTATCAAACTACCCTCACTGGGGGCCCCTGGTTCTGGGGTATGGCGGGGCTTTTCCTAACCCTCTGGTTCCCAGACTTCGATCCCTCCACGGTAGTCATTACCAAACTCTCGATATGGGTTCGACTTCCCATCCTGCCTGCTCATCTTTGGCATTGTGCAGTCTTCGAAGCTATTGGTAACACTCTTAGTCGTTTTCTTGCCACAGATCCTTCAAGGGTCCTGAAGGGTATCTACACCTACGGAAAAATATGTGCAGAAATTGATATCAGCAAAGGACTTCCAGACCATATCATTCTCAAAGTTGGGGATTTCTCTTGGCCTCAACCTCTTGACTATGAGAACATAGCTTTTCGATGCTGACACTGTCATCAGACCGGGCATCTTCAGGACTCATGTGCTCAGTTTCTAGCCAGTCAGAAATCTGGAAAACGCAAACCAAAAAAAAAGCTGGATGACTTTGACCCCCCTTGGAGGATGATGATTCCGGCGGCTCGGAGAGAGGAAGGTGATTCGGACGAAGAGATTGCTACTCATCGACGGCCATCTCCCTCGGAAGTATCCCAGGGGCCCCCCGTCTCCTCGGCTGTTCAGAAATGCCCACATGTGTCCAACTCCTCCGATTCAGAAAAAGACGCTCCTCCTAGAAGCCTCAGTGGTCTGCAATTAGTCTCCTTCTCCCCAGGCCCCGATGGCTGGGTCAAATTTGTCAACAAGAAAGGGAAAAAATTTCGCATTGCGCACTCAACCCCTTCTGGTTAGGATTTGTGTCTTTTTTCTTGGATGTTCTTGTTCCTCTTTTTTCTACTCTGTGTAGTCTTTGTTGCTTATGCTGCGAGCCCTTGGTCCGTATGCATGTTACCGTTTATCTCTGTTGGCTGGCTGCCTTCTACTATCAGTGGCTCTTCTCGCCCTGTATGGCTTGGCTTTGTTTTTCCTATTCTGTCTAAGTTGGTTCCTCATGTTATGTCTGGGGATCACGGTCTTCCGTTGTTCCGTTACCAGCATAACACTCTGTAATTCTTTGTACATTAATTGCTTTTAATACAACTTCTTACTTACAAAAAAAAAAGAGAGAAAGAAACGAGGGCGGAGAAAAGAGGGATCTAGGACAAGGGATGGCTTTGCGGGGAGTTGGGGAAGCTACAAAATAGGAAAATCATAGACGACGG